>CM071955.1:26897500-27060000 GCA_036784905.1 Acrossocheilus fasciatus | reverse complement strand
TCATCTCAATCATTACATTACACCAAGACAAAAAAAAAAGTTTTAGATTAGCAGTCAAAAGTTTGAAATAATTACATTTTTATTTATTTATTTATTTTTTTGAAAGAAGTCTTATGATCACCAAGGCTGCATTTATTTGACGAAAAGAGTATTGGCTGCTGAAAATTCAGCTTTTCCATCACAGAACTCATTATATTTTGAAATATATCAAAAACAAAAATAGTTCTTCTGAACAGTAGTTATTTTACAGTATCACTGTTTTTAGTTTTGATTAAATATCAATATTTAATCAAATGGATGCACCCTCAGTGAGCAGAAGATGCATCTTTCAAAAATATCAGAAATGTGCATGAAAACCCTAGTAAACAGGGCCTGAAACAAACTTTTTGCCACACCAGCCAATGGCCGGTGGCGTGATAAAATTTACTGGCCAAAAAGTTTTTTACCGGCCATGAAACTCTTTTTGCAAAAACAGGCAGTTATTACTACTACAATGACTAAACATATTTACAATATTTTTAATTTGTCCTGCTACTGGTTTCTCTATTAAATACATTTTTCCTAGATTTTACCTATTAATTTTAGCCATTCAACATTAAAGTATAATTTAAAGTCATTATTTTTAACATGTAATAGGCTCTGAAATATATAACAACTTTTAATTTAAGTGATTTTAAAACAATCTTCACATAAACTATCAATTGTATATGCATAAACTATACAGATTAATCTTTATTCAAGCTACAAAAGTTAACCAGCGACTAGAACAGTCCAATGCTTTCTCTTTTTCTTTTGTTCTTTGATTTACATCAATGACAGACTTCTGCAGGTTTCACTTTAAATCAGCGCTGTCTCTTTAAAACCTGATGCACATGACACGGATCTGACACATATTCGATTTTCTCCAAACTCTTTAGGGTCATTTAAGACTTTAACTCATTTAAGACTACATTTACGAGGTAACTCACCAAAATATATTTTGACATAATTGTGTGTGTTTTCGTCCGTTGAAGCGCTATGGTGCGCTGTCTGAAGCGGCTCTGTGTATGCATACAGCCGAACGTGCAGCCTTTCAAACTATATACTGCACTGCACCGTTTCCTACGTGTCGCTATGTGTCGGGTTATGAAGAATAAGGAAAATGAGACTCTTTCGGATGAGACGTTAAACCGAGGTCCTGGCTCTCTGTGGTCATTAAAAATCCCATGACACCCATCGTAAAGAGTAGGGGTGTTACCCCGGTGTTCTAGCCAAATTTCTGCTACTGGCTCTTGTCAATCATGGCCTCCTAATAATCCCCATCCACTTGATTGGCTCTGTCTCTCTCTCCTCTCCACCTGTAGCTGGTGTGTGGTGAGCGCACTGGCGACGTTGTCCTGTGGCTGCCGTAGCATCATCCAAGTGGATGCTGCACACTGGTGGTGGTTGAGGAGAGACCCCTAATGATTGTAAAGTGCTTTGGGTGTACAGCAATACACAATAAAAGCGCTATATATATGCTTCATTCATTCATTCATTCATTCAAAAGTTAATCTTCCGAAATGAAGCAGCAAAATCTTCTCAGGTAAAAGTTATTAGAACCGTGACTAGGGACAAGCTGACCGTCACTAAAGTAGTTGTTTTTACTACATTGCATTGTAATATTTTGTAAAAGTTGTACCCACCAACTGGCGACTGACACTGGTACATTTACTCGCCAACGCAGATTTTTACTTGCATTTGGTGCTTGGCGAGTGTTAATTTTAAGCCCTGCTAGTAAATAAAGTTTAACATTTATTCCATACTAAATATAGTTCGAACCTATTGCCATATTTACTGACATATCGTTTGAGAATTGCTGATATGAAAATTGATTAAACTTTATTTGGAGTACTACTTGTGCACAATTACATTTAGTAATATTAAACCTAAGATGTGTCACTACTGATGAGGATTGTGTGATCTTTGAATAATACCGGTCTTTAAATGCAAGATATTTAAAGTGTACCTAAAGTATAATTGCAATAGTTCCACTTTAGCACAATCAAATATACTTCAGCATATCTTCAGTTGGACTTCAGCACTGCTTCCACACTAATAAAGTACATTAAATGTAAAATGAGTTCCAATTTAGCATAATTTAAGTATACCAGTTTAGTATAACAAAAGTACAATTGCAGGATGTTTTTATTAAGCAAATACATATGTAAATGTATTTGTAGTATGCTTAGCATGAAATAAACATATTTCAAATACATTTTAGTATATATATTTTTCATTAAGTCTCAGAGTGCTGTTCCCTAGAGTCGCTATAATGACATGAAGCATATAAAAACCCTTGATAGTTTGGTTTTCGGAATTCACAGTTATTATCTACTGATTTTTTTTTTTCTCTCAGAAAGATGTTTCATCTGCTAAGCAATTTGTACATTGTTAAACAACAGTACAGTCCATTGAACACACTGTACTTCTAGCCCTCACAACTCCATTTTCATTCCTATCAGAATTTAAATATGATATAGGTTGTATTATTTCAAATTTTTGTCCAGTAGTGTACATTAACTGAGCCACCTGTAGATAAATATAGGGATAAATTCCTAATGAATACTGAGAAACATGGTCCACCCAATCAGTTGATTATCGGGGGAAAGAAGGCCAGATGTTATTATTAAACACTGGAAGAACTAATCATTAAACGTATCCTTCAGTTTAGTTTGACTCAGTGGTGGCGTTTGTTTCCAGGCCCTCCTGGACCTCCTGGAGTGGTGATTGTAGAGGAGATCACGGATACCACAGCGACGTTGTCATGGAGCCACGGAGTTGACAATCACAGTCCAATCACCACCTACAATGTACAGGCACGAAGCCCTGTCTCTCTGGGCTGGCAAACGGTGAAAACCGGTAATCACTTCCATACACATTAATGTCACAGTGTGTGTGGGTGTGTGTTTAAGTGATGCAAGTGGCGAGCAGTTTTGTTATGTTGTATGTGATATATAACAGCCATTATGCAGTCTTCAGTGTCATCAAAAATCATTGTAATATGCATTTGTTGCTCAAGAAGCAATTCTTATAATATATATATATAATTTTATTTTTTTTATTTATTTATTTTTTTCTACCCAGCAAGAAGACATTAAATTGAGCAAAAGTATTTTTTTTTTTCTCAAATAAATGCTGTTCTTTTTATTTAACAAGGAGTTCTGGGGAAAAAAAATTACTGTGGTTTCATGAAAAAAATGTTAAGCAGAAAAACTGAACCAATGTACATACTTGAGCAATACTCACACTAAATCTATTTTACTATATTTTTCTTTAATAAATGCAGCCTTGAGCATAAGAGCTCAAGAGCACATGAGACGTCTTTGAAAATATTTGAATGCACTGTATATAATTCCTTTTAAAGTTAGTATTGGACTCATATTGAACTTACATCAAGTTCCATGTGAGAGTTTAAGATTTAATGGTCACTGACTCTTCAAATGCTCAAATACTCCTATATGTCTTGTTATATAAGATCTCACTTCTAACCTTCGTCTTTCAGCATATGACTGCTAACAGTGTCTCTGAATGCAGACTCAAGCACTGGGAGTTGATTTTTCCTCCCATCTGTTTGTAAGGATGTGTGACAAGAGCCCTGTGGGCCTCGATTAAATGTCTGTTTTGCTTTTTTAAATGTCACTGGCTGAAATCTGATGGCAAATTAATTTGAAGGTCATTAGTAGGTTAGTCATATTTCATCCCAAAATCGAAAGAAAATTATATTTTACATAGAGAACATAACAAATACTATCGTTATACTAAATATACATTTCTTTGAAATTCACCCAATTATCTACCTCTCATTTTTTAGTAATTTGTCAGATAAATAAGGCTCACAATTTTGTTTCTATTGCAATCAGGAATTAAATAAATTTTTTAGGGGGGTACCTTGACTGTAATACCACTTGTAATTATCCGCTATTATCCAAAGACAACAGCTTTTTGTGTCATCTGTTCAAACATTAGCAGTCTGCTTTGGATAATAGCTAAATTTTATGCAACGATTTCGACTTTATATGGATGAATCGTTCTTTTCAGTTTGAACATTCCACGCGAATGACAGTAAGAGAGATAAGGCACAATTAGTGTGTACACAATGCTGAAAGTGCTGAACCTAGTCAGATTAGGGAAACAGAGAAGAAAATCTTTACTTTGGAGTGTTTAAACACTGCTACCACTTCATGTTCTTTACTCTGCATTCCTCTTCTAGGAATAGTGTAGGCCTAAAGGGGCATTCATGCTGACAAAGCATTCAAAGTCATTCATTTCCAATAAGAGATTTGAGGTGACATGAGCAACAAAGACCATTGGGGATGCAACAAACTTTAGCAGAGTTTGACTTTTGCAGCTACACAGTAACTCAGTGTGTTGTAGAGTTCAGACAGCATATTCGTACTAGCATGCTAAATAATTTACTTTAAAAGAGTATACTCTAGTGCAAACTTAATGTTTTCAGACACTTATAATTTAGAATGTATTTTTTAACCCTCTTAAGTAGGACTCTTTAGCACACATAACAAGCACATCTTTTGTGTAATTTCATAATTATTTGTATTGTCTTTAAAGGGGTCATGAACTGCCTTTGTTTTTGTTTTGTTTTTTATTATTTTTTTGGCTACTGTTCTCTGAGGTCCACTTATAATGTTATCAAGATTTTTACATCAAAAATCATCATAGTTTTAGAAGTAATAAACTACTTTCTGTCTTGTTTTTAACCCCCCGCTCTGGTTGAATAAGCGTGGTGGATTATAATTAAACACCCACTGCTATGATAACAGTTGTATATGTTTGACAGCGTACATCCTTCATTGAGGATGCTGCTGTGATTTAGGATAAAAACACATAAATACTCAGTACACATCAAACAATCTGTAATAACAGATAAAGCATAGTGACCACATAATAAAACAGTTACTCACACTTATGTGGTGTGACGTTACTGTCAAATCCAATATAGTTGGCACAGCATTGTCTTTTAGTGTCAGTTTCTCTGAAAATCCTGCGTCGTATTGTGCCTAGTTTGTAAACGAATCTGTGGTAAAATGAAGTGAAAAAAGGACCAAGTTCTTACTAATGTGGTTTGGAACTTCATTAAAAATAATAAGGTTATCAAATAAAGTTTATCGTTTGGCTTCTGCATAGACCTGCGTTTGCCTCTCTCATTATTTACACATCGTGCACGAATCGGTGGGTGGGGCTAAACAGGCAGTGATGTAGAAGCAGACGTTGATCTTCTTCTGTAGAGATGATGTTTAGCCACACTGTTACGTCATAAACTGGCACAGTCCGCAACCTTTAGTTTTGGCCAGTTAGCTTCAATAAGCTGTTTTTAGACTAACAAGAAAGTTTTGAGGTATGAAACTTACAGAATGTTTTATAGCACAATAAGCTCTTATATGTAAAAAGATCAAGGGAATTTAGTTTTTTTCAGTTCATGACTCCTTTAAAATATGGTCAATGTGTATTGAAGAATGTATTTAAATCTTTATAGCACAAGACATTAAAAGACTGATTTAAAATGTAATTTATGATAGATAGATGGATGGATGGATCGTTAATTAGATAGATAGATAGATAGATAGATAGATAGATGATAGATAGATAGATAGATAGATAGATAGATAGATAGATAGATAGATAGATAGATAGATAGATAGATAGATAGATAGATAGATAGATAGATAGATAGATAGATAGATAGATAGATAGATAGATAGATAGATAGATAGATAATTATGCAAGCCTCACATCACATCAGGGGTTCTCAGAATTTATATTCAAAGGTCCGAATCTGAATTATCATCAACGTCAAAAGGTCCGAAATAATTATTACAAAACTTAATTTTAATAAACATGCTTATAACTTTATATAACAATTCAACTTTATATATGCTAAATTATCATATACATGATGTCATCAGGTCGTACTCAGGTGTTTACTCTCTTGTAACAGTACTGCATTTTTATAGAACTAAATGCCCAATAAACAGTTCTCATTTACAACCCGAATTCCGGAAATGTTGGGGCATTTTTTTAAATTTGAATAAAATGAAAACTAAAAGAATTTAAAATCACATGAGCCAATATTTTATTCACAATAGAACATAGAGAACATAACAAATGTTTAAACTGAGAAATTTTACAATTTTATGCACAAAATGAGCTCATTTCAAATTTGATGCCTGCTACAGGTCTCAAAAAAGTTGGAACGGGGGCATGTTTACCATGGTGTAGCATCTCCTCTTCTTTTCAAAACAGTTTGAAGATGTCTGGGCATTGAGGTTATGAGTTTCTGGAGTTTTGGTGTTGGAATTTGGTCCCATTCTTGCCTGATATAGTTTTCCAACTCTGAAGAGTTCGTGGTCATCTTTGACGTATTTTGCATTTAATGATGCGCCAAATGTTCTCTATAGAAAGATAGAAAGATCTGGACTGCAGGCAGGCCATTTCAGCACACGGACTCTTCTACTACGAAGCCATGCTGTTGTAATAGCTGCAGTACGTGGTTTTGCATTGTCCTGCTGAAGTACACAAGGCATTCCCTGAAATAGACTTTGTCTGGAGGGGAGCATTTGTTGCTCTAAAACCTTTATATACCTTTCAGCATTCATTGTGCCTTCCAAAAGATGCAAGCTGCCAATACCGTATGCACTAATGCACCCCCATACCATCAGAGATGCTGGCTTTTGAACTGAATGCTGATGACACGCTGGAAGGTCTCCCTCCTCTTTAGCCCGGAGAACACGGCGTCCGTGATTTCCAACAACAATGTCAAATTTGGACTCGTCTAACCATAGAACACTTTTCCACTTTGAAACAGTCCATTTTAAATGAGCCTTGGCCCAAAAGACACGACTGGTGCTTCTATCCTTTTTGCATGATAGAGCTTTAGTTTGCATCTGCAGATGGCACGGCGGATTGTGTTTACCGACAGTGGTTTCTGGAAGCATTCCTGGGCACATTTAGTAATGTCAATGACAGAATAATGCCGATGAGTGATGCAGTGTCGTCTGAGGGCCCGAAGACCACGGACATCCAACAAAGGTCTTCGCCTTTTCCCTTACGCACAGAGATTTCTCCAGTTTCTCTGAATCTGTTGATGATGTTATGCACTGTAGATGATGAGATTTGCAAAGCCTTTGCAATCTGATGTTGAGGAACGTTGTTTTTAAAGTATTCCACAACCTTTTAACGCACTCTTTCACAGATTGGAGAGCCTCTGCACATCTTTATTTCTGAGAGACTCTGCCTCTCTAAGACATCCCGTTTATAGCTAATCATGACAACTTTTCGGAGACCTGTAGCAGGCATCAAATTTGAAATGAGCTCATTTAGTGGATAAAAGTGTAAAATTTCTCAGTTTAAACATTTATGTTCTATTGTGAATAAAATATTGCCTCATATTATTTGAAAGTTTTTTTTGTTTTCATTTAATTCAAATTTAAGATACGTTCCAACATTTCGGAAATGGGGTTGTACATATTTTCTTTTCAGTCACTTAACTGCAATACCCTGTTATACAGCAGTGAATTATATTTCTTTGTTTTATATATCAAGCAGCACAAATGTCCGTCTGTGTAACAAACTATGTGCATATTTACAGACAAACTACATTCATGTTCATATGCTCAGACAGTCAACAGTGATAGGTTTTTGGAAACGCTGTTTTGTACTCATTCATTCAAAGACCGGAGTCCGGACTTTGAGAAGTGCTGCTGTAGAGTGACAAATCATGCTTCTCTGTTTAGTAATCAGATGGGCGAGTCTGGATTTGGAGGTTGCTGGGAAAACATTAAATGCCTGACTGAAATGTGTCAAATATGATTTTTTGGTTGAGGAGGGATATGGGGCTTTTATTATTTATTTATTTATTTTTAATGTTGCACCCGTCAGGATTCGCATACTGTACAAATTTTTAAAAAGCGATATTTTAAAAGCCCAAGAGCCAGTGGCAATACGAATGTAGTTTTTGACATGCCAGGAAGCACACTAAAACTGCAAATGAAAAACTCAGAGGAATGCAATGGAAATGTGTGGTCAAAGAGGGGCAGAAAAAAGAAAAACCTGAAGTATGAAAGTATACAGAGGCTGAAGAAGAGAAACAGTGAGATAAGGCGGGGTAAGCCGGAGGGGTGAAAGAGAGAAATTTTGTGGAGAGCATCTGGGAGTTTATCATCTCGCAGTCTCATGCCTGGAGTGGGGCTCTGGTCCCACAGGTTATGTACAGCCTTTAACTGTAGACAGAAGTTAGCCCAGAGGTTTGGTCCTCAGCCAGGTGTGTGTCTGGACTGAAATGAGGTGTGTAGAAAGAGGAGCCAGTCCTCTGGGCAAACATAATCTTGTGTCTGGTGTCTCTTATGTATTGACTTGAGCAAAGCATGAGTGAAATCAAAATTACAAATTCACTTTACTAGAAGGGATGGAAACATTTCTCAATCTCTTATTCAAAGCTCAATTACAAAGAGAAATGGAAGCTGTAATACACTGGGTATATGTATGGAAAAAGTACGCTTCAGCATTCTTTTAAAAAGAGTACTTATTATGGAAATAATATACTTTTAAAAAGTATACTCAAGTCCAAACTGAATTCAATGTTTTCATACTCTTAGCTGCATGCTAAATGAAATTAAATAAGATCAATTATAGTGTAAAGTTATATTAAATGCATTTAGCTGTACTTTAGAATGCTATTTTGACCCAGTTAAAGAGATAGTTCACCCAAAAAATGAAAATTATGTCATTAATTACTCACCCTCATGTCGTTCCAAACCCACAAAACCTTCGTTCATCTTCGGAACACAAATTAAGATATTTATTGATGAAATCCGACAGCTCTCTGCCCTCAATAGACAGCAAGGGTCCTACCATGATCAAGGCACAGAAACATAGTAAGGACATCGTTAAAATACTCCATGTGACATCAGTGGTCCAACCATAATTTTATGGAGTTACAAGAATACATTTTGTGCGCAAAGAAAACAAAAATAACAACATTCAACAATTTCTTCTCTTCCAGGACAGTCCACCACCATTATCGACACATGCACGTGGTGCTGCTGACGTAGAACATGCATGCGGTTGTTTACCTTGTTTACGTACATAGGAACGCAATGCATGTGTCTATAATGGCAGAGGACTGTTCCTGAAGAGAAGAAATCGTTGAATAAAGTTGTTATTTTTGTTTTCTTTGCACACAAAAAGTATTCTCGTAGCATTGTAAAATTACGGTTGAACCACTGATGTCACATGTAGGTTTAAGGTGTAAGGGATGGGTCAACAGTGTAATTATAAATGTAATAACAGAAATTAATTACAGATGTAATTACACATAGGTATTTTTAAAAATATAAGTACAATGTAAAAACATGTATGTACACAGTAAGTGCATTGTACCAAATGATTAATTTAAATGTAAGTACATAGTAGTTAAGGCCACCTAATATAAGGTGGGACTGTTATATATTAAAATATAATTTTAAAGTAAAAAAAAAAAAAACCTTTATTAGGGCACTTTCTAGAGTGTAGTGTATATTATTGTTACGCATCGTGGTTGTAGTTAAAGATGTGCACAAAGAAGGGAGTAGACATAAAGGATTTTTAATAGATATCAACACATGTTAGGCATTGGAACAACATTAATCCGAGACAAAGAACATAAGGAGAACATAGGGCTTATAAAGACAGGCAAACAAAAGGGGCAAACGAGATAATTAATTAGCACAGGTGGAAACTAATAAACTAAATCAGGGAACACAGGAACATGACCAAGAAAGGAAAAACAAGAAACTCAGCAGGAACATAAACGTAACAGTTATATGTAAGTAGTTTTTTGGGTTTTTTTTTTTTTTTAAGTACACTAGAAGTGCACATCCAATACATTTAAGCACCACACTTCTTTTTCACAAGTGCATGGCCATCAAAACTCTTTGAGTTTTTAGAGAGACAGCAGCTGTGACAGGTATTGCTGTTTAAATTGTTCTTTAAATCAGAAGCATTTTGTATTCCTCGTTGTTGCAGAAATGTACAGCTTTATGCTTAGCTGGTTTAAAAGAAAAATCCAGTATTGACTTTTTAGGTTGTTCAAAATCGATCTATGATGTTAGAAAATTAGATGTTGGCTCCGTTCCTCAGCTTAGTGAGCTGAAGCATATAAAGCATCATAAGAGCACTTTCGATGCAAAGGCTGTTCCAAAACATAGGCAGCATGTTTATTCTGGCTAAATAATAATCATGGTATGTGTTTATGCTTGAAAACATTTGCACTGTTCCAAATAAGTCACTTGCAAAGTTGCATTTGAGTTTGGTTCCTGTCTTAGAAGTCAGCTGTCTATGTACAGTAAAGAGTAGAAAAAAATCTGAAAGAAAAATAATGCGTAAATTTAGCCCTTTTTTCTGCATTGTGATATGTTTGGAGAATTTAACATATTAAAATTGTTCTCTCCAATTTAAGTCGCCAACATTGATGTAAAAAGTTTCATTCTTATTACTGTAATACTACTACTAATAATAATTATTATTATTATTATTATGTTATTAAAATAATGATGATGATAATGATAATGTGTAAATTGCAATATGTTTCAGTGAAATTATTTCATGTGTTTCTTGTACTGAATTAAATTTTTGTTTATTTTAATACAACTTAAAACTTTACTGAGAACATTAAGCAGGATACATTTTAAAAGATTTTCTTTTTTCACATTATAGTAATGAGAATTTTGGGGGGAGTTGCTTATGTGTCATTTTCTCTGTGTGTGTTTCTCAATATACATATGTAATTTGTATTTCACACTTTGTATTGTGTGTGTGTGTGTGTTTAGCTCAAGCGTACTATATCACTCTACATTACTTTGAAACGCCTTCAGTCTACAAGGATTTAGTCTCAGTAGATGTCAAATCTTAAATCTATGCTTGTGTTTTAAGCTGTATTGATTCCTCACTTGTTTTGGTACATCTCCGCTGTGCTCCACGTCCCCCTTAGATCCAGAGCCGGTGACAGGAAACATGGAGTCTGCCATGGCAGTGGAGCTCAACCCCTGGGTGGAGTATGAGTTTCGGGTGGTGGCCACAAACGGCATAGGCACAGGCGACCCGAGTACCCCCTCCAGAGCGGTCCGCACTAAGGAAGCAGGTATCTGTCATTGGTTCATTCACCCGTGAATGTCACTGAGCTAAACGCCCTCCAAAAGAACAGAAATCTAAATAAACAGTCTTCTCTCAAGCCTCGTTTATCCTCCACTCGGGGGATCGTGTAGCTGCGTGTTGTGACACATTTTTACGACTGCCGTCACCCATCTGAACATCCAGGGTGACCCTGGTTCTATTTTAATTGGAGGAGAAGTGGAAAATAAGCCGCTTACATGAATTTAAACAAGTTTTTGTGTTTGAGCTGAAGCAGAAAGGCACATGTGCCCTCAGGCAAAGAGGCTGCAGAATTCTCTATTTACGGAGAACAAAACCCTCGCTTCAACACGCTTTGGTTCAAAAACATTCAGCAGGCCTGCACGATTGTGCAGCAACAAAATGTCCCAAAATACGAATTTAAGTCACTATTTAAAGCCAATTGAATTATTGTAGTTCGTCATCGTATGTCACCATTCCTTTGTTTTTGTCTTAAAGGAATAGTTCTGTCATTAATTTACTCTTCCTCGTGCCAAATCGCATGTGCTGTTATTTTTAGCCGTGAAACCCAAAATAAAAATTTTTGAAGAAATCTTCACAGAGTATGTTTCAATACAGTGATAGTTCCACAGCTGTTGAACTTTGAAATTAACAAAACAACAAAAACCACAATAAAAGTGGCCCATGCAAGAAATCGTACAAGATGAGAACAGAAAATATTTTCTAATAATCATCTTTAGAATTATTCGTTCAGATTCTCTTATAGTGCATTGTGTTTCACGGGACTTGAACTCGAGCGTTCTGCATCACAAATGCAGTGCTATACCAGGTGAGCTACAGAGCAAGTTTACTACGTAAGAAAATATATATGGAGCTGATTGTGTGATATAAACATCAGTACGTTATAGTGAATGCATCAGATAAAAAGTGCTTAAATATAATGTGAATGTAAAGTATTGTGCAAATGGAACTGCATAAAAATAATCATAATTTGAATGAAACTTAATAAAAATTGTTAGTGTTTACTGTCATTAATATTCAGTTTCAGCTAGGAACTGCAGTAAACTGTATGTGTACGTAGGTACATTGCTGGATTTAAAAAAAAAATGCAGGTAGAAGCATGTTTTTCCCACGAGCCTTGGTTGTTAATTTATTATCTCACACAATAACGCCTTTGTAATTACGGATTTGTTTACATGAGTAAATGAGTAAATAAGTGATAAATAATTATAGAATAATTATAGTATTTTACAGTTTTGTTTTAACTTCCCATTTAGCTTTTTTTCTCTTTATTTTCTATGCTTGTTATTGTGATTCAAGCTGTCAGATGTGTTTAGTGAGTTTAGTGAGGCTGTGGTTTTGAGAGTTACACCTATAGAGTGAATTTTCCTCCTCTGTCTTAACAGCCAAGCATCATTAGTAGTCATTAGCAAGTAATGCAGCACTTGTATTTTTGCATACAGGTTTTAGCTACTAAAAGCTAATAATATAATGCACTATTACATTGCAGTATTTCTGTGTCTGCAGTTCCGTCAGTAGCCCCTGCCAACGTGAGAGGGGGGAATGGCCGCAGGCATGAGCTGGTCATATCCTGGGAGGTAGGTTTGCACTCAGCATGCACAATGGACTCCCTACTGTGAACTCTTGCTATGCTAATGAATATGGCATAAAAGACTTGCAGTTCCTGGCCAAATAGATTCACGCAGCTAATTGACTTGAGCGTTCGTAATTGTATCCGGCTATAATTGCCACCATCGCAATTTGCCTATTGAAGGATTGCTACACTTATAGTCCCAAACCCTATAAGACCAGATGAATGACTATATTCTAAATGAAATTTTGTGCTTTGTGGGAATGCTGTTGGAGGCAAAAAGGACTGAGAAGTGGTGCAGATTTATTCCAGATCTGCTAGACATTTGTAATACTTTGCAAGCCTTACTTTATTCAAATTATTAACATGATGTAGGCTTAATAGGAAAATGTAATATTTGTAAATGCCGACAAGTCATTTATACATATTCATTCATCTGTTCATGTATAGTTGTGTTCTTTTGGAGATTGAGGGTGTCACACAAACTGTTTTATATTAATTAAAGAGCCCCAAAATTCTAATTTGAGTTTGTGTCTATTACTTTTGTGATATGTGACATTTAGCAAATTTGACATGTATTATTTAAAATGCACACCACACATCTGAATATGCCTTCTTCCCTACAATACTGCAGGTGAAATTCATTGTATTTTTCGAAAAAATAGGCAAGTATTCGGATGACCTAATACAGGAGCAGTGAAGCAATGGAATTGTATGTCAATGGCTACCAGTAACTGTCTAATTACCAACATTCTTCAAAATATCTTCTTTTGCATTCTTAAGTTCTTAAACGTATATAATATCGTCGCTGTCGGGGTATGTCCAAATTTTGTCAATTTCATATTTTTTCACAAATCGATGCTATTGGTCAGTCCCCACGTGGTTCTGTTATTTTTACAAATTATTAACCAATCTAAAGTATTGAAAATAGCTGTCTACTGGTGCCAAGTAAGCCTAACTCTGTCTGTTTTTTAGACAATAATGAGTGAAAATAGTTAGGTTAGATACATTTGAGTAGGCTTGTTTTGTTAAAAATCGATAGCTGTAATGCTTCGGTGCAGAAGGAAGCCGTGAGCCACGAAGGTAAATTTGCGAGCTGATTAGGCTAATTTCCGCCTATTAGACAGCCTAGTCAGCACATTGTTTTTTGTATTGCATCACTTATAGCTCTTAAACCTTTAAAATAGAGTTTAGGAAGATGTATGTAATCACAGTCGTTAGCTTTGGTTAACTATTGAAGCCTTTTCTCTTGTCAAAAGGCTCAACGCATGCGACCACCGACTTTGTTTGCGTGCAGATTAATTTCCGCCTATTAGACAGCCTCAGTTTATCATTTTATTTTGGTATTGCATCACTCATAGCTCTAACATTTAAAATAGAGTTTAGGAAGGTCTCGTATCGCGCTGCTCCCAAGTCATAAATCTTGTATCTCAGATTAAACATGATTTTGGAGAAATGTTGTGTTAATGTTGGTACACAACAGTAAATGATAGCAATATAAGGTATAATACCAACTTTAACGATAAAATGTTTAATAACTCAAAAAATATGCAATTTATTTTTTAATTTCCTGAAAAATAATGATTTTGGAGATGCGAGGATTCCTCCCGACAGCGACAATATTTTAAAGTGTATTATTTACATAGAACTCTTTTTAAAAGTTTGCTAAAGTATACTTATTTTTCACAAAGGACTAGCAAGTAGTAAAGTAGTATTGTTGCCTTATCTTTCATGTACGTCCAAAATGAAAAATACACATTCTTGGGCATTGCCAGGTTTGATGTCATTGACACCAAAACACTACTGGTTCTCGAATGTGTTGTAATCTAATATGACACACCAGTCATTTTCCAATATGTGGAATGGAGAATGAAATTTGAGAGCTGCAGAATATTGAATGGCTTCAGAAGACATATAGTGCACAAGTCATATACTGTTGAATATAATGAATATGCTGTTATGATATTTTCCTTTTTGAAGCTTGACGGTTGTGGTCACTGCCATTTATTATTTAAAAAACTGAAGTTTGGTCAAATGAGAGAGATAGAAAATGACCGTTAACCTTGAATCTTCAAAGCGCTTGGAATGTTTTTTTGAAAATCAGTTTGTTATCTGAAATTTTACAACCCTGCAGCAACATCTTGTCAGTTTTTCTGTACTGTGGAAAGAGGATACTAGTATGCTAATGAACAGAATCACCTTTGGTTCTGTGCACTGCTGTGAGGGGCAGTATTGTGCACATAAACAAAGGTTTCCAGATGAAGCCAGTTAAAACTGCAATTAACTGGGGAATTGAGGAACAGATGTACGCTGAAGTGACGATATTCTTGCAGTTATTAAATACTCAGGCCCCAACTGTCACCAGGCAAATAACTTTCATATTAGCAGAACTATGCCTTAGTGAGAAATTAAATACGATAAGGCTCATTCCAGATGCAATGGAATATTTTTATCGTGATGACTTCCTGAGTTTATAACCCCTTGAGGAGGTTATCACTGTAACTACAGAATAATCAGAGTTTTAATTTTGCTTTGGCAATGACAGTTCAATTATAAGCCCTTCATCACGTTCACAACATGCAGAATGTGTCTATACACTAGAAAGGTTTTTAGATGTTGCTTAGAGCTCTGAACACTTGTGAGTGTAATGTTCGCCTGTTTTAAACACACAAGAGATTTCTCAAGTGTTAATTCTTTACTGCTGTATCACTTTAAGGGACGTACTAGCAGGTATCCTGACAGGAGCTTCAGGTGCTATTTTGAGACACATAGTACATCATATTAAATTACATATCATTTAGCAGACGCTTTTAAACCAAAACGATTTGCAACGCATTAATTGGACTGTCCCCCCGGAGCCCGAGTGCTTTGCTCAAGGACATAATGGTGACTGAGCAGCTTTATTAATTTAATAATACTTCAGTTACCAAGTATCCCATACCTGGAATTTAACCTTTTCTAGCACAGACACTTTACATTAACCATTAGAGTGCCACTGTACTTAAAACGCTCAGCACTAACAAAGCACTGAGACCTGTCGACAATGTGTGTTACTACTTTTCAGTTGCACAGGATCCAACATTATACTCCAAATGCAAGTAAAAATCTGCACTGGCAAGTATATGAAACAAGATTTAATTTACATTTACTGGCTGGCAAATTTATGAATTCTAACAACACATGGTTGTGAGAACACAATGTGGTTTAGTGCTCTTATCAAATCACAAATGTTGCAATGTAGTGATATCTGTTGTTTTAAAATTGAGCAGCTTATTACTATTATTTTCATTGTCTTGGAACGAGTCGGTTTGCAGGAAATATTGCGGTTGGATCCCTGCGAGTGTTATGAGTTTGGGTCGGTTAAAACATGCATTTGAAAATGCAACATGTTCCAACCATCTTCTCAATTTGTTAATGGCAATTGTTCATAAATCTGTTGTCAACAAAAGAGAAGCTTTTAGGTCTATTTGTGGTTGTCTGCCACAATAAAAATCTATGTTTTAATGTTGGAAATAGAAAGCAATACAGCCATTAAAATGAGTATTGTCATTTTACTGTTGTATTTATTTATTGTATTTAATTATTAATATTATTTCTTTATTATTATTATTATTATTATTTATTTTATTTATTTTACAATGAAGGTATAGTTACTGTAGTAAAATATTTCTTTATTGATTTTTTTTTCTTTTTTTTTAATTGAAAAAAGTAAAAAAATTGGTTGTGTTATTACAACATCATGAATGAAAAAATAAATAAATATATTGATAAATAAATAAAGTGTGCCAAAAAACTATATACAACAAATTAATTGTTATATAATTTTTGGTGGCTTGGCACAGAGTTGTTAAAATAGTCATTTAGTTTCTCTGGCACAAATACAGCTATATTACGGTTTCAAATTGACCTTAATATTACAATAAATACAACAAGAAAATCAACTAGAACATTGTTTTATATTCAAACCATAGTGACAAACAGCCAAATTTAACTTAATGTTTAGCTTCTAAAAAGGAAGAATTTATTTTTGAAGACGAATTTATCTGTGAAACCTTTATTTTTGATTCTTCATGCTAACAAACCCAAACTCAGTTGAATCAAACTTCACAATGCCAATATGAGATTGATTATTGCCTCAGATTACTCTGCTGCAGCACATAAAAATGTGATGATATGCATTTTAGGTAATACTTTATTTCGATAGTCCACTTTAGAGATTCTACTAACAATAAGTAACTTTGCAACTACATGTCAACTAGCAGTCATTAAAATATTAGTAGACTGTCTGTTTAATATCTTGTAACACTTTATTTTTATGGGTCCACAACATACAACATACTGACTATCAGAAACTTTGCAAGTATGTCAACTTATTCTACTAACCCTAAACCTACCCTACTGAGAGTTAGTAGACATGTAGTTGCAAATGAATGAGAATTAGTTGACATGTAGTTGACATGTAGTTATAAAGTT
This sequence comes from Acrossocheilus fasciatus, assembly GCA_036784905.1. Lineage (NCBI taxonomy): Eukaryota > Metazoa > Chordata > Actinopteri > Cypriniformes > Cyprinidae > Acrossocheilus > Acrossocheilus fasciatus. Next base: position 27,042,794 of record CM071955.1, on the reverse strand, counting down.
ACTTACAGTTAGTAGAATGTCTAAAGTGGACTATCAAAATAAAGTGTAACCGCATTTTATATCCAAACTGGCCATCTTCAGAGTGAGTTCGGGTTAATTATGATAAAACGTTTCTTTGTTTGTGGAAGATACCATCTTCATATTTAGTCACTTTTACTGTTACAGGTGTTATTTCCAACTAACGGAAAGGCTTGACTGTGATAATTCATGCAGGATTCAAGTCGTAGCTGTGCTGAATAGGTCACACCTGTTAGTAAATAATCCCAGAAAACAGACTGTATGAATGTAGCCTCCCCAATATTGTGTACAACGTTAATCTCCTCTTCTCTGGCACAGTCCCATTTAGCTGTATTTTAGCTCCACCCTGTTTGTCTGCGGCCTGATTAACCACTTTAGAACCACTGAATTGGCTCAGCATCTCCAATCAATACTGGTGGATATGAGAAGATGCAGTGCTGCTTTGGCATTCGGGGCACGTGAACTGGCTGCTGTGCTGCCTCTCCAATCATCTCTGGGTGGTTGTGGAAGACCAAGACGGCTGGGCCGAGAGCTGCTTATTAAACAGGATGAATGACTAAACAGCTCGCCCCGTCTGCTCATTAGTGTCTGCAGAGAGAGAAAAAGTATTATGGGCACCAAGAGCAATGGACTGGACCATTACAGTTGCCCTACTTCCTATTCGATGCCTGCCGCAGCCCACCGTGCGTGCCGATATCAGACCGCCAACAGACTTCATTTGCACCGTGGGTGCCACTCCTTCGCCCGACTGCCTTTTTAGATGCATGTTCCACTTCATTTTGTAGCAGAACTGATTTTTCCTTTTTTAAAACGGCCATTTATTGGTCGCCCCATGCAGAAAGGCTCAGCCAGCACCGATAATGTTGGTTCAAGGGTTGTTAATTCAATTGCTAGAAACACTAGAGTGAGTTAATTACACTGCTCTGGCACTAAAAGTGTGTGCTAAAGTATTTAGTGTGAAGGTACAGCCTATTCTCTCCCATCATCTGTCTGCATCTTATTTTGGGTGCTGCTGCCAAGGGACATGATAATTTCAGAAGCGGGTGGAAATCAGTCAGAATTTGGCGTGACGGACAGATTCACTGCCAAAAAGAGAGGAGAGTACAGGTGTTTGTCAATTATTAAAATTGCCCAAGATTTAATTCCGCCGGCTTACATTTTAATTAAATTTCTATCTCCTTTAATAGATTGCATTCCATTCTATTAAATGCCTAGCAGGTGTCGCAGACAGGCTCTGATATATCCCCCTCAGAAAAACATCAAGCAAGTGTCAAACCTCTTTTGAAAAAAGCAGCAAGGAAATTGTCAGCAGCTGGACAGGCAAAATCAACTCATGTGACCAACAGACTGTATACAATCTTCCAGAGGAAGAATAATTTAGGTGTTTTAGTGTAGCAAAATGCTAAACCACAATGTGAATACTCACCCTAATGAGCAAATGGTCTGCTAGAAACATAAGATGTGAGGAGAAGTAGCTCAAATAGTAGAGCATGGCGCTAGCAACACCAAGATCATGGGTTCGATTCCCAGGGAAAGCAAGAGCGGATAAAATGTAAAAACTATAACTTAAAAACTATAATGCAATGTAAGTCGCTTTGGATAAAAGCGTCTGCTAAATGCATAAATGTAAATGTAAATGAGAAGTGCTTTATAATTACATGGTAGTAATGGCAACTGTGTGTAAATGAAATCAAAATTTGCTTACCCCTATTTTTAACCCCCAGAATGGAGGGAGTACTACAATTGTCACAAAACCATTTTTGTGTCTCGCAGTACTATACTAGCTAAAGTATCACAACACCAAATAGTACTGTACTGTATATTAAAATAGTGTGATTCCTCTATTATTATGTGGGTGTGTCTTAAGTGCAGGGGATTTTTATTCATATCAATTATTCGGAGTGTCTTTTTACACTAAGCGCAAATAGCCCGCCTTGTTGGCAGAGGCTATTTACACTAACTCCACCCACCAATGTGTGATTGGGCTAGTCAACATTACAAAAGACTATCATCAGTCCTCAGCTCCAGTGGCAGAGATGATAAAGTGTGTCATATTCCTTTTGATGTGATCCACCCGGGTTTGAATCTGCCTTTTTTTCTCCCTTTTCAAATTTCAAATCACATCAGAAAAGCATTTATTTTTAATAAAAATGAAGGAAATAATCAAAAAGTTAAAAATAAAGTATCAGGTAGGACTAGGGTAGGTTTAGGGAGGGCTTTTGTCCCAATAAGGTGGCATCCATTTAATAATTTGAATTAAAATTAAAATTTACACTCTCAATAAGTTATTATTGCATACTGTTTTATGTATTACAATACTGAGGTGCAGATAATTGCCACTATTTGCAATAAGTAGTATAACATAGTGTAAATATAATCTATAGCTATTTGCACTTAGTGTAAATAGCATATCACTAAACAAATACTGCTATTATCACTTAGCATCCATCGCTAATTGCAGTTGGTGTAAATAGCCACTGCCTTAATTATTTACAATTATGCAAAATTATAATATTATTAAAATAACGGTTTTCTATTGTAATATATTTTATTATTTCATCTATTCCTGAGATGACAGGGTTGTTTTTACACTGAAAAAAATGATTGTCTTAAAAATATAGGGTTCTGAACAGAATGTTTTTATTTGCACAGTATCACAATCCAGTTTTCACTGAAACTGAAGGGAGACTTTTTAAAGCCAAACGTCAAAAGCATTGTAAGTGATTCCAAATCTATCTAAAGTCCACTGAACTTATCATGGGAGATGCTTGTGCTGTGGCTTTCGTAATTCACAATTTAGAGATGCATAAGACAAATGTAAATGCCTCATTCATTCATTCATTCATGTTTTTGCTTCATGAGTCAAATTAAAAGGAGTTGATATTTGGATTCCTATTCTGTTTGCTGTGAATAATACGTAAAGCACTGGACTCAGATAATACATGTCGAAACTGAATCTCTCCTCAGTTGAGTTCAGTTGGAAAATACTGTGCCATCACTTGTATTTTGAAGCTTGGGCAATCCAATATTACTGTAGCACCAGTACGCAGTGTAAAACTAGTCCATTGTGCTTAGTAGTCCAGACTACTGTTTGGAATGTTTTTTTTTGTTGTTGTTGTTGTTGTTGTTTTTTTGTCAGATTTGTGATCATTTAATATAGAATATAGTCACCATTCGCAGCTGTCTGGAAAAAAAATTGCACTATTCGTCCATACACAGTTTCATCAGATATGATCTTGTAAGGTCATTTGTTAATTGCATCTTACGTGTGCACACCATATTCCTGCATGCAGCAGCAAACACAGCTCTGTGATGTCAAATTCATGAACAAATGAATCTTACAAATTGATTCTTTTTAATGTTTTAATGTAAAGTTAGTCAAACAAAATGCATCACCACCCCACTGGGTGTAAAACGGTTTGAATCAGACTCAGTCAGTGAAATGTTCACAAATGAGTTCTACTCTACCTTGCAAAAAGGAATAATTTGGGTGTTTTAGCATAGCAAAATGCTAAACTCCATTGCCAATATGCAGAATCCATATCATATTTGAAAGTTGTGTTGGAGCAGAAAGATTTTTAGCAAATAAATTAATTTGTTTTCTGACAAGATTTGTGGACTTCTTTTATTGTACATAAACTGGATCACAGGGAAAAGATGCATAATAATAAATAAAATATTGGTACTATATATTCTAAACAGTGTTGAAGTGTTAAAGGACTTCAAGCTAGAGCAGTGCGTTAACATTCATCATTCACTGTCACTAGGTGATTTCCAGAGACACAGCCATTACACTGTAGATTAATTGATATTTGACTCGTTATTCACAAAATGTCGTCACCCGCGCAGTTTATTTACTCAAGGGCCTGAACCAAGCTCTTTGAAAAGACATTGATATGGTTTGCAGAACAATGGCGAGCTCTCGCTGTATGCTGAGTCTTGGATGTATTGGATTAGCACATCTTTAATTGATGTGTTCAGGCTCACCATCAAAGCGCTTGACATTCACCAGTGATCGGTTTCATTACAACTGAAAATCTCCCCGATTCATTTGGGACTCTTTGACATTTTGATGTAATTCTGTGCCATTTAGTGTTGCTTCTTTCTCTGAACCGACATAACAAAGGATGTCATTTAACTGGAAAAATATGGAGATTGAAATTATTTATTGGATACATGTTTAAAGTTTCTGTGTGTTTTTGAAGCTGTATGGTAGGGGGGGGAGAGCTTTGTGGCTCAGCCAAATATTGGGCAGGTTGTAAAATTAGCCTGTGTTGTAAACTGCCACATAAAAGCCATTGAGTTGTTAGAGTCTCTTTCAAAGTGAAGTCATTTAATAATACAGAATGAACTAAAATTAGCTACCTATAATAATTAGCTTAAACCTTAACCTAGATTCAGTGCTGGTCAGAGTGTGAAATGGAAAAAGACTCAGGGGAAAAACAAATTTAAAAATGTTGGGACAGAAAATGTATATAGACGTGTCAAAACTAAAATCAAGTCCAGTTAGCTTTAACACGCCGGGCTTCACTCATGCTTCACTCATGAAACACAAGCAGAACATATTTCTTTGTGAATCATTCATAGAAACATTCTTAAATTATTAATTAGTGGATTATCTATTATTTAAATAAAGGTAAAATGCCCCCCAAAAAAATCATCTCTAATGGGCAAATATTGTCCCTTAAAGTTCATCAAGTCAACATGCCATTTGAAATCCATATAACATTTATGAATGAAACACACTGTTAAATAAAGGTTCTTTATTGGCATCTATAGCCATTTTCTTAGCATGCTAAGTGCACTATTTGAGTGAATTAACAGCAATATCTGATAATCCTCCATAACGCAGTCGCAATTTACATCTCAAAACGTATGTAAACACTTGGGTTATGAAGGCAAATACTGACGCGTTTGTATTACAAGCTCTGTTATCTGTCCCACAGTGGAAAACAAACCATGGCACGGAATGGAATTGTTAAGCAACGAGAACGGTTCGACCTAGCGGTGGAAAAGCAGTTTATGGTTCCATTATGAACCTTTAATGACCATGGAAAACACACCATTACACCATTACACAACATGTTCTTTAAAGTGGAAAAAGGTTATTTAGGTTTATAAAATCCAAATATGCTTGTTTTATGTGTGAGAACCAGTGAGTTTTTTTTCTTGTGCATTAAGCAATATGATTTAACTTCTGTTTAGTATGTTTGATGAGCTCTATATATTTTTGATCAATGCTTGTGATTCTTCAGAAGACTTTGATTAAGTCACTCAATTTATAAGTATTAGCATCAGTTTTCATTAAAATATCTTCATTCTTTATGAATGAAAGTGTTATGGGTTTGGAATGACATGAAGGCGAGTAATTAATGACCGTATTTTAATTTTGGGTGAACTATTCCTTTAAGAATGCTCAATTTTGATAAATGCTGGTTCTGAAAGCTCAAAGGATTATTAAGTTCAGATGTCAGTGTCTTTGTTCCAGCACTGCTGTGTTGACTCTTTAACATAACATTCAGTTTCCTCACAGTTAATTGGGTACATGATTGTATTTTAAACTTGGTTTTAGTTTCATTTTACTTATTTTTAACTAGCACCAGCAGAGCAAGCGAAAATGATGCAAAACTTGCCTAAGATGTCAGCATCTAAGCTGGCCTGAAAATAGTCATTTTTTTCACATTACACAGGAAGTATGAATTGTGCCGGAGTCAAATAATTGGCCAGACTACATCTTCAGGGCTGATAATTCTCAAGCAAAAGCCTTCATAAATTACCTTCTGCACGGCCGTTTACCCTTCCCACATTTCTCCGAGCTCAGCTGGCTGTGTGTTATTAGGATCCTTTTCCAATTTCCGATCCCATTGCAGAGAATTTTTTTTTTCCTTACGCAAACTTGGATATTTTGAGCGATATTTTAAGAATTAGTGTAAACAGTGTGACTTTTAAACATTATCTGTCTGGAAATGAATCCAGAGCTCATAATAATTTGTTTCTATTTTCGTCCTCAGCCCGTCTCTGAAGAATTCCAAAATGGAGAAGGTTTTGGCTACATCGTGGCGTTCCGAGCCAACGGCACACGTGGATGGAAAGAGAAGATGGTGACCTCGGCAGACTCCACCACCTATAAATACAGAGACGAGACCTTCCCCCCACTCACCCCGTTTGAGGTGCGGGTGGGAGTGTATAACAACAAAGGAGACGGGCCCTTCAGCGATGTGGTTACTGTGTTCTCTGCAGAGGGAGGTGAGGGTCAGATGTGTTGTTGATCTGATTGATGGGATTTATTGCTAGCTTATATTACTTCAGTAACACACAGCTCAACAGTATAGACAGAGTTTCTCGAACTTTGAAGTACCAGTACATCTCTCAACAGGTAATCCAGGGCTGTGGATGGATGAACTGTACGATATGTGTCCATACTTTGAGATACTGGTAAAAGTACAGTTCAAAAGTCAAAATCCAACTGTCAAAAGACAGTACACACAATGAGAGCAAACATTACAGTATGCCCTTGTCAAAAAGAAATACATTTTAGTATAACTTCTTTTGAGAATACATATTGGGGAAATAAAGAGAATAAAAGAGTTTCCCTTTCAGTCAGTTACTCTCGTCGGTGACCGGCGAATTTGGATCTCGCTTAGAGAGACCAATCCAAATTGAGTGTAACAAAACAAGCCAATGCACATTGACATGCAATGATTGCATCCTGCTGCTGCTGATCACAGCGTGAGTATAAGTAGGTAGCAGGTGCAGCACATATTCAGCTTTTCGCTTCGGAGCCGAGCGATCACATCGTTTTACTCCTGACTACTCTACTGAGAGAAGACTGAACGAGTTCAGCACGCTCTTTGGAGCTCTTGGTGTTGGCGGTACAGAGCTTCAGCGGTGGTGGTTTCCTGTGTCGAGTGGGTTGCACATATCAGGCTGAACTACCCTCTGTTTGTGTTGCAGGCAATCATCTCCCCTGTGCGCTTCAACACACTAAAATAGCTTTTTCCTTTAAAGAGCATTCACGGGTGTGTCTTTTTAAAGACGACGTTGCATCTGGCAAACTCGACGTTACGTCTTTGTAAAGACGATTTGGGTCTTGCTATAGACAATGTGTCACCTGTGCGTTTCTGGATGCGGTCGTTACCCAGCGCCGGGTGATGGTTCGTGGGTGAGTCATGATCTCATTGTGGGAAGATGATCATCTCGGAGTTGCAGGCCAGGATCTGTTACCTCAACAAAGGGGTGGAGCTCTGTTGCCTCTGCATCGCTCTGGTTCTTGTTCTGGCTGCAGACAGGCGAGGACTACTACAGGCGGTGGCACAGGTGGTCTGAGGGTTACAGTGGTGGCAAACCCTCCGGGGAACCAACCCTCGAGGGACCATGGCTCCTTTTGTGCTCCGCAACCAGTTGAGCTGCCAATGGAACATGCTGGGCCCTCTACAAGGAGCATAAAAGCAGTATCCTTGACACTCCTCCCGACGACCGGATGTCGATCGCTGCATCGGAGGGTGAGCCGGAACTTTCTGGAGAAGAAGATTCGGCTGTGCTGCTGCTCCAGCGGTAACAATGCCTGAGTCGGATCCGGAAATAACGGCTATGCTTTCCCGGGCCGCTGAGAGGATAGGGCTCAAGTGGAAACCTCCACCCTGTTGGACGACTGGTTTCGATGTTGGACGACTGGTTTCTCGGGGTAGCTTGCGCTGGTTCTCAGCACCCTGCTCGGATGCCTCTCTGCCCGGAGGTGCATGGGGAGCTTACCAGGTCGTGGACGGCACATTTTACTGCCAGAAACCAACCTGCTAGCTCCTCCTCCCTCACCACCCTCAATGGTGGTGCAGCTAGGGGGTATACAGGGGTCCCCCCGGTGGAACGGTCGGTTGCGATGCAGTTGTGTCCTAATACTGCCTCCACCCAGCAGGGCAAACCGTGCCTCCCCTTCCGGGCCTGTAGGTACTCGTCTGGTCTGATGGGCGATGCTTATGTGGCCTGTGGAGAAGCTCCCTCTGCCTTACGCTATGGCACTACTGCAGGTTCTTCAGGCTAAAAGCACCGAGGGCCCTGCACGAGGGTGGTCCGGAAGTTGAATGAATGAATGAATGAATGATGCATTTATATAGCGCTTTATTGTGTATTGCTGTACACCCAAAGTGCTTTACAATCATGTGGGGGGGTCTCTCCTCAACCACCACCAGTGTGCAGCATCCACTTGGATGATGCGACGGCAGCCACAGGACAACGGCGCCAGTGCGCTCACCACACACCAGCTACAGGTGGAGAGGAGAGAGAGTCATAGAGCCAATCAAGTGGATGGGGATTATTAGGAGGCCATGATTGATAAAGGCCAATGGAGGGAATCTGGCCAGGACACCGGGGTTACACCCCTACTCTTTACGATGAGTGTCATGGGATTTTTAATGACCACAGAGAGTCAGGACCTCGGTTTAACGTCTCATCCGAAAGACGGAAGTTCTGAAAGAGCTCCGAACCGCAACTGACCTCGCGCTCCGAGCGACAAAGGTCACCGCGAGTTCTCTGGATCGTGCAATGTCCACACTTGTGGTCCATGAGTGTCACCTCTGGCAGTGTTTGGTCGACATAGAGACGCCGACAAAGTTCGATTCCTGTTGGCTGTAATGTATGTTTTGTTGACCTTGGTTATTTTGTATTTGACTTGTTACCTGTAACTAGTATGTTTGTTTGCATAATAAAAAAAAAAAAGTTTGGTTCCTCAAGGTCTCTGTGTCCCAGACTAGCCTCTTTGGTGATGCATTCGAGAACATGGCCCAGCAGTTCTCAGCAGCACAGGAGCAGACGGAGGCAATCCAACACGTCCTGTCCACCGGCTGCAGCACCCCAGCCTGCTCGTTGCCAAGGGCGGCCCATTGTTTCCGCCCCTGCTTCCGTGCTGCATCTGCAGCAGCCTCCAGAAGCAGCGCTGTGGAGCTGGGTGTAGGTAGGCTGCCCCGCCCATCCTGGCCCCTGTCAAACCTGGCAGTGAGTGGAAGAGTAAGAGGCCCGGGACGGGCGACCCAGAGAGAATGGGAACTGCTTTCAGGAGATGGTGAATGCACCTCTCCCTCCCCTGAAGGAGGGCCGGGTGGAGAATCTGGGAGCCTGGTAGCGCTACCCAGCCCGTCTCGCTGGCTCCTGTGGACCATCTGACTTGGCTATGCGATTCAGTTTGCCCAGTGTTCTCCCAAGTTCAGGGGCGTCCACTTCACTTCAGTGAAGGCGGCAGAAGCCCCTGTCTTACGTGCAGAGATTGCAGTCCTGTTGGCAAAAGATGCGATAGAGCCGGTCCCTCCACCCAATATGAGGATGGGGTTTTACAGCCCTTACTTCATTGTACCCAAGAAAGGGAGTGGATTAAGGCCAGTCTTGGATCTGCGCATCTGGAACTGAGCCCGTTCAAGATGCTCACGCAGAAGTGCATCTTCGGGCCATTCCTGCGGTTTACGTTCGAAGGACGGCATATCAGTACAAGGTCCTGCCCTTCGGGCTGTCCCTGTCGCCCTGTGTCTTCGATTTTAGCCCGATTTTTCACTCGCCGACAGGTTTTGATAAATCGCCGACAAATGCCTGAAATCGGAGGCAAATCGGAGCTCGTACGCACGAGTGACAATCGCGCAGTGTGAATTATCAAAGACGCGATCTGAGAGAATCGCCGACACGTCGCCGACGCCTGTGAAATATTTGACATGCTAAATATCTGGAGCTGTTGGCAGTTCACAATCCTGCTGTATGCAATGATTTCTGACTGAAAACTACATCGGCGATGACCTTCAGCCAATGAGAGACAAAGATACAGGGCAGAGGGAAGTTTGGTGAGGAGTTATAGACCATATTAGTATTTCAATATGTACAATTATATCATACAGAAACAAGCACAAATGCTTGACCAGCTACAACATCAGCATAACGGTTACTGCAAAATTATTATTTACCAATCTTTGCAGAACACAATCCCTGTTCCCTGCATCTCCCTCCTGCATAATCTGTTTTTCTTTTTGTAGCTGAAATCAGTGCACAGACCATTTGCGGGCTATATTTTTTTTAATACTTCCAGTCTTGCTCGAGAACAACGGGCTGACGCACACAGGTTCTCGCATTATTTCCTTATCAGGATCAGTTGTGCCAGGGGCATAGCAAGCTTTTCAAAAGTGTGGGGGATGGATGTGGTTTGTTTGTTAACAATAAAAACAGCCAATCATCAGCCGGTCACACTCAAAGCCGGTGTCATGTTTGAGAGGGAGAGGAGAGGAGGCAGCCGCAGCGAGCGCAGACACAGAGCAGCCAGAGAAACGGAGGAGTGACTGCTGTAAGGCGTTTGTGCAAAACTGTGGAAAAACTTCAGAAAAAGTGCGGGTGTTGAACCCTCTCACTGGGAAAAGTGTGGGTGTTAAAACACCCACATCCTCCACGGGTGAGACACCCCTGAGTTGTGCGAACACAGGGACTTCGGGTCAACTGGGAAAAGAGCAAACTCTCCCCGATGCAGAGGATATCTTTTCTCGGTATGGAGTTGGACTCGGTCAAACAGACAGCACGCCTCATGCAGGAACGTGCTCAGTCGGTGTTGAACTGCTTGAATACGTTCAGGATGGCGGTCCCACTGAAACAGTTTCAGAGGCTGCTGTCACACCGCTGGGGCTGCTTCATATGAGACCGCTACAACACTGGCTCCATGGCAGAGTCCCGAGGTGGGCGTGGCAACGCGGCACTCTCCAGGTAAAAGTCACTCCGCCTGCCGCCGAACCTTCACCCTGTGGTCAGACCTTTCATTTCTCCGGGCAGGAATGCCCCTGGAACAGGTCTCCAGGCATGCCGTGGTTCACAATGTGATCATTGCGTACATCAACCGACAAGGTGGTCTATGCTGCTGTCGCAACTCACCCGCCACCTCCTCCTCTGGAGTCAGAAGCATCTGAGGTCGCTTCATGCCATTCACATCCCAGGCCTGCACAACCAGGCAGCTGATGAGCTGTCACGAGCTACACTCCCCGGAGAGTGGAGACTCCGGTTATGTATGTAACCCTCATTACCTGAAGAAGGGAACGGAGATGTCACGTCCCGTCACCACGGCTTCTGTACCACCGCTGAGCGGCCAGGTCACCAGCTCGGCTCCTCAGCGAAAACCTGAATATGCACTGCACCTGCTGCCTACTTCTACTCACGCTGTGATCAGTGGCAGCTGGATGCAATCATCGCATGCCAATCTACTCGAAGTGGATTGGTCTCTCTAAGTGAGAACCCAATTTGTCGGTCACTGATGTGACGTCTCCGTTCCTTCTTTCAGGGAACGAGGGTTACATATGTAACCGAGACGATATTTAAGTGTGAACTGAATATAATGTTTATAGTTATCTGACCACGTATTATAGTTTAAATTTAGAGTGATTTTTTTTTGGCCAACATAAGTAGGAAATTAAGTGCATTTTATGTCATTTTAATGTATTATAAAATGTATTATAGTTTAAATTGATATTCAGTTTAATTAGTTGAACATTGGAGTGCTATTTTGGTCCACATAAGTAGGAATTAATTACATTTTTATTTGTAATTTCACAGTTATGTATAGTTAACCGAAAATGTATTAGAGTTGAATTTTATATTAAATGCAATTAGTTGAACATTAGAGTGCTTTTTGGCCCACATAAGTATAGTTAATAAGTACATTTTTATATGTAATTTCGTAGTTATTTTTTTATTTTTTATATATGACTAAAGTGTACTTTGACAAAAGATTAATAAAACAATTATTTAAAATTTACTTTGTAATAATGTCAAATTAAAAGTTTTATTTTAAAATGCACTTATTAAAATGTATTTAAGTTTATTTAGAAACAGTCATGAAAGTGTACTTTCTTTAAGTACACTTAAGTGGCTTTAATTTAATTAATATTATATTATATTATTTTCTTTTTTTTTTCTTCTTTTGATTTTTTTTTTTACATGAGCACACTTTGTTTACTCAAGGCTATGCATTACAATTTTATCTTGAATTTTATGATTAACCAAGTCACTTTTTCTTTGTGATTGGTTAAAAAAAGAGTGGTTCACTAAAATAGAGAAGAAAAAAAATTGTGTGATGATCCAAACCCTGATGGTTTTCTTCTGTGGAACACAAAAATAGATATTATGAAGACGGTTTCGTAAAATGAGAGTAGATGGTGACCAGGGGCTTTCAAGCTCTGAGCTCAAATATAATAAAAGTTGTCTGTACGATGTGTGCTATACTTTTATCTTTTTTTTTTTCTTTTTTTTTTGAAGCTGATCAACCATTTTGATGGGATCATAGAGTGAGTTGAACTTGATAACCGAATGAGTCACATTTGTGAAGTGGATCAACTGATTTGATTAAAATGATACATTAGTCATATAGCCTGCTTTTATTGTGCTTTTGGCACAATTTCTAATTTTGAGTTGCACTTGATGGGTATATGTCATCATTAGTGTGAACTATCCATTCAAATAGCGTGTTCTCAGTTTTTTGTGTGTATTTATAAAAATAAAAGAATCTTTGAGAACTTTTTTGACCTTTCAAAAAGAAAAAAAAAAAACAAACAAAAAAAAAAGAAAAACTTTCACTGCCCACACAGAAATGATCAAGAGGACCAAACAGTTTCAGTGTGTGATCACACTGTGTCAGGCTGATTTTATGGTAGCCGTGCGAGTGGCGTTTGCTGTGACTGCTGCTAATATGATGGATGTTCTGTGTCTCTGTCACCTCTCACAGCATTTCTCTCAGCGGGATTCTCCCTCACGATCACAGGGCTTCACAACTTACCGTTTACATCTGCTTAGACTCTTCGGTCTGACTATTAACACATAAGAGATACTGATGAAATGTATCCCAAACACTTCATCAAGCAGGCGTATAGAGCGTATGACTGGTGATGTGTTTTATGTGTTATTTGCTGTGAAATTTGAAGTGTTCTGCTTTTAAATGCAGAGCCCAGGGAGCCTCCTTCAGAAGTGCAGGCATTCGCCATATCCTCCTCTGAAATTAAAGTGATGTGGAAGCCGCCCAATCCTGGCCCTGGAAGACCCCAAGGATATGAGGTAAGAGAAGGAGAAATTAATAGATAAATGGTTTTGTGCCAAGACCTAGTGAGCCGCATACCCAGACAGGTGTAAAAAGTGGGAGAAATATTAATTGTGTATAACTTTTAATTAATGCAATACTGAAAAATACAGAATACACTAGCATTCAAAAGTTTAGGGTCAGTAAGAGTTTTAAATGTTTTTGAAAGAAGTCTCTTATGCGCACCAAGACTGCAGTTATTTGATCAAAAATAAAGTAAAAACACTAATATTGTTAAATGTTATTACAACTTAAAATAATTTTCTATTTCAATATATATTTAACATCTATTTAATATATATTAAGTAATGTTTTTAGATATTTTCAGCAGCTATACAGTCTTCAGTTTCACATGATCCTTCAGAAGTCATTATATGCTGATTCAGTGCTTGAGAAACATTTCTTATCATTGTCAATTTTGACAATGTTAACATATTGTGGAAACCACGATACATTTTTTTGCAGGATTATTTAATAAATATAAAGTTTAAAAGATCAGAATTTATTTTAAAGAAATGTTTGTAACAGAATAAATGTATTTTCTGTTACTTTTTATCAATTAAACGCATCCTTGCTGAATGAAAGAGTTGATTTCTTTTAAATACTGACCAAACTTGTGTTGTACCAGGGTTATTATAGTTAATTAAAACTGAAACTATAATTAATTAATTAATTAAGCTAATTTATAAGGCAACATTTCTAATTTCAATTTAGTTTAACAATGTACTAAAATGACAAACTAAAACTGAAATAAAAATGTATTAAAAAAACTACAAAAAAACTACAAAAAAAATATATATATATATATATATATATATATATATATATATATATATATATATATATATATATATATATATATACATGTATATATATATATATATATATATATATATATATATATATACATATATATATATACATATATATGTATACATATATATATATATATATATATATATACATATATATATATACATATATATATATACATATATATATATATATATATATATATACATATATATATATATACATATATATATATATATACATATATATATACATATATATATACATTTTTTTTTTAAATCAGCAAAATTATTAAAGTTTTAATCAAAATCAACATGGAACATTTGAAAATAAAAACTGATTCAAAACATTAATAAAAACTATAATGGGGGCAGTCGTGGCCTAATGGATAGAGATTCGGACTTGTAACCCAAAGGTCAAGGGTTCGAGTCAGGGATTGTAGGTGGGTGGAGTGAATGTCCAACGCTCAGTACCATGTTTCTCAATACAGTAAATGTTTGTGCTATTTTATTTTAAGGCCATTAAAGAATAATTCAGCATTTTTGCTAAAGTTAGCTTAGCAAAATGCTAACAGTAAAATTCAAAGGTCAAGTCTCCTTAGGAGCAGTGTTTGCATGACAATCGTCTTTGCAGAAGGTCCCAAACCGTCACTTATGACGTTCTGTGATGGTTAGGATGCTCTCTAAGAAGACATCTGCCTATTACAGCAAGGCAGCTCATCAGGTTTTGAAACAGAGGCACATATGTGATCGTGAAACCTTTATTTTCTTCATCATTTTCACAACTGTTATGCTTTCTGAAAGAAGAAAATTATTCTCTGCAGTGAAATTACACAGTTGTGTCCTCCAATGAGAAAGATTATCGTATTTCATCATTGGGAGATATGACATGCTCGCCTATTATGCTCCTCGTGCAAAATGTATGACGGTTATTTAAACCAAATGACCTAATATCACATGAAATTGGCATCTCTCACTTTGTCATTTACTGAGGCAACTCAGTCTCATTTTCTTTATCACAACAAAAAATCTTGAGTGAATGACAGGCAGAAAGTCAAGCAGATTGTCTTGTTGGGAACAGGTGAGCTCCTGGAAGGACATGGAGCAGGAGGAGATGGGGAAGAAAAAGAGGACAACCGGGAATGAGACGACCATGCTGCTGACAGGGCTGGATGGAAACACACAGTATCTGATCTCTGTGAAGGGATTCAACACCGTCGGTCAAGGACCAGCCAGCTCACCCATCAAGATTAGCACTAAGAAAAATGGTGAGTTCCCTTGAAACAACTCCTTTGGAAGCATCATAAATAGGGATGCACGATATTGGATTTTTGCCAATTTCCAATATGCCGATATTTTTCAAATCATTTCGGCCGATACCGATATCGATATATTTCCTTTTATTTGGAAACAACACCAAGTCTCTCCTATGCATAAATTATAAGCAAAATATATTTTTTTTAGTTTTGGTTCGTTTTTAACAAGAACTTATTTGTTAGAATTAAATAAAAAATAATGAAGGTTTTTTGACAGTACATTGAAGCTTTAAAAATAACTATAAATAAACTATATCAATCGCTGCATTTTTTTCCCAGAAAGATGCAGTGTTAACCCTAACATTTTATTTTAAGATTTAACATTTGTAGATGGTCTAAAGCAAAAGAGTTGTAAAAATTCTGAAAATCTTTTAGAGCTTATGATTGGTTTAAATAATAAAACATATTACACATTAAATCAGTATATATAAAATTGTTTAATTTACAAGTGTCATGTTTGTGAATTATTTTTTATTTTTATTTTTTTTCATGCAAGCTATAACTTCTGACCATTAAATCAAAACATACTCATTATTTTATGACATCAATTACTGATTTATTTAATCAGAAACACAATCTAAATCTTATTTGTTTAGGCTATTTTACTTTTAATTTAATTAGAAGTAGGCCAACAGCGCCCCCTACAGATTAAAACTCCTTACCGAACGGGCATTAGGACCCGGGGGAGGCTGCCACTGCTGCCGCTGCACGTGCTATTACTGTTTACTCTTTCACACACCGAACGCTTCATTCTGTACTTGCTTTCACAGATTAAATGCAGCATCCAAAACAGTCAATCTAATCGTCATTCAGACAAAACTTTGCTTCAAGAATGAGCCACACTGCTGACGTGATCTAATCACTAGCACACCCTGAGCACATGTGAGTTAATATATTCCTCTTATCGGCATAATTTTTCATATGGGGCCGATGCCGATATTTACATTTAAAGTTATTATCGGCAGATTCCGATATCAGTCCGATAATATCATGCATCCCTAATTATAAACTATGAAATTCACAAGTGCAATGACAAATAAGACTGTCCAAGAAATTAATGAATGAAAACAAACTGAAAGCTCTTAGAAATGTACTCTTTGTATTCTTCTTGGTTTTATATTTTAAAAACCCTTTTTACCTTTTGTTTTTTTTTTTTACAAAAGTGACTAAAAATATAAAAAGTAATAAGATTTTTATACCTTAAATACATTTGACTGTACATGCTTAATCAGTATTTTCTGTAGCTTTTTGAAATATTTTAACAATAAAAATATTTTTACAAATATCATGACTAATTAATTCATAATTTTTTACATTTATTTATTTTCTTTTTTTTGGTGAAAATACACCACATATTTTACTGAACTAATTTTGACTTGTCTTAAAAATATTAAATTATCTGATATTTTAAGAGACGTACTGACCTGAACACATAGTCATCAAGAAATAATAATGAAAAGTTATTATGCCAGCTACCTTATACTACTACTACTACTACTACTACTCATATTATGCCAACTGCTCATACTAAAAATAAATAAAATACAAAATAAATAAAAATAAAATAAATAAAAATACATTTTCAACTGTATACCTCAAAGAAAGTACTGAAATTAATTTCCCTTTACAAATTAAAACCAGGTTCATCATAGAAGAGGTGTTTTTTTTTTTGTTTGTTTTGTTTTTTGGCATCGCTCTTGTTCTCTCGATAAAAACCCAATAGGACTTTTCCATGGGCTTGTGGATTTTTGCAGAAAGTAAGCTCTGTGACCAATTTAAGTTTATGGTTCATACATATTTTGTTCAAATGAAGTCTAAATACAATCGGTAGATGTAAAAGAAAAATAGTCCCATTTAGCCACTTGTTTGCAATTGCTGTTATCAAGAAAAACTCCATTCAACAAACCCATTGACGTCAGGATGATGGGACCTAAAGTGCTCAATTCTATGTTAAAAATACATATCTATAATGGTAGCTTACTGCAAAATCCCCCACTCCACATTACACATCAAATACAGTATCTTCACACAACAAATTTAGGTTCAATTTAGACAGATGAAATGCTTGTTGCTAGAAGCTTGGCGCATTGTGACCAGTTCACAAACTGTGTCAACATAGTGCTGTCTGGCATACAGGAGAAGGATGGATGAATAGAAATTGGTTTTGTGAGGAGGATAATTTGTCTTGTCAATTAATGTGATCATTGCTCATTATAGACCTTAATTTTTTTAAATGAGCTTTTTATCTTTCTGTTTGGTTATCTGTCTCTCTTTTCAGCCCCAAGTCTACCCCCAGGCAACCTGATGTGGATTCAGGAGGGGAACAATGTATCTCTATCCTGGGATCCAGTGAAAGCAAGGGACAATGAGTCAGAAGTCATTGGTTACAAGGTCGGTATTGCACAGATACCGTGGATGTAAAGTAAAACATAACATCACTGCACCCGTTTGATGTCTGTTTTTTTTTGTTTGTTTTTTTTCATTGCAGGTATTATTGCGTCAAGAGGGACGGGGCCACAGCCAAGTCATGAGGACTCCAAACTCAGCCGTGGTCCTGACGCTTCCTGAGGGGGGCACATACATCATCGAGGTGCGCGCAGTCAGTGAAGGGGGTGAAGGAGCCGCCAGCGCTCAGGTCAGAGTGCTCACCTCCTCAGGTAAGCATTCACTGTGTTTTCTCAGATTTGAGGATTTGGACATAAGGCGCTTAATTCCTCTTTAATTACCTTCCCTCCGCACCTACACAGCCAATTACATTTTCCTACACTCTCAAAAGGAAAGACCATTTTAAAGTTTACCATCATTATACTACTAGGACTAGTGGGCTATTTTAGAGCAAATACTATTAAATTAGTTTTCGGTTATTTATTCCCAAGACCTGTATTTTCGTTCTGCTATGTCAGATGTAATTATAGTGCTAGCTCTGTATGGCTTTTTACTTCTCCACAACTTTCTGCAGTTAATTCAGCTCAAACCTCTTTAAAGTTGCTCAGACTCCTTTCAAACATTGTTTTGTAGATATTTTCAGTCTTAAGCCCTTTTCAGAATGACACAGATCACTGAGTCTGTTCGCTGTTGTTGCTAGTAGCTGATACTCAATCCTCACACATCCAGCTGTTTCTTTGAAAACTACTTTGTTAGTGTGTGCACATTTTCAGGGACACTATTTATTTGTGGTTTGTAAACACCAATAAACATGAAAGATTAATATAAGGTTTTTTTCTTATATTTTTATCTTCAGTTTTTTCTTTACCCATTCACATCAGTACTTCAAGTTCAGAGCTCAATGTCTAAATTCAACGGTTTGAACACAATGATTCAATTTAGACAGTTCAAACGTTCAATGATTCAATTTGACCAGTTCATGTTCAAGGATTCATTTCGAACAGTTAGAAAATCAATGATTCCATTCAAACAGTTTGAATGCTCACTGTTAACATCCAAAATAGTCAACGATCGCTGACTAATCACTGTTCAAAGATTCAGTGAACTTTCTTTTACTTTTAAGGGGGAGAGGCTAAAGTAGAGGTCTGCGCGGGACAGTTTTTTAAGTCTTAAGTTATATTTTTTAAGTTTTTTAAGTTTTTTAAGGTTTTTAAGGTTATATCCCGCACCCACCCGCTGCCGCTATATATTCACTCTTTGTTCACCCGCTGCCCACTTTGAATAATTTTCTACCCGACCCGATCGTTCCCGCTAAATTTAGATCTCATTTCCAAAATCACACATTTATATTTACTCTACTGATAGAAAGAAAGATAGGCTAACAAATAAAAGTGTAGTCTGCACAAAATTGTATTTGTTATTTTATTCGTCTTGTCAAGAGTCTATTATTGACACAAAATTCCTTTAACATTTTGCCGCCAACACAGTAGGGAAAAAAAAAAGTGTCGCAGAGAAAATAAAAATGTACAAAAATTGTAGGCCTATTCCTTATTTTTATTCGTCTTGTCTAACACTTGGGGAGTGATAAACGCAGGACAATACAGGAACTATTTTTTTTTTATTTGCTGCTTATTAATAGTTAGTGCGGTAGTTGTTAAGTTTAGGTATTGGGTAGGATTAGGGATGTAGAATAAGGTCATGTAGAATAAGGCATTAATATGTGCTTAATTACTACTAATAAATGGCTAATTATCTAGTAATATGCATGCTAATAAGCAACTAGTTAAAAGACCCTAAAATAGTGTTACCGTTGTTATTAATTTATTAATATTTATTTTTTCTTAATTTTATTTTTTTGTTAAAGTGTTGGTAATTTTGTGGTTTTTATCCATTTTATTTATTTATTGTCTTTTTTAATATGTGTATTTTTTTTTTTTTTTATCGTAGCACATGCTAAATGAAAATGAGAAATGCTTGGCAACCACCAGAAATAAAAGATTAAATTTTGTATTTATTGTATTTAATTTCGGTTTCACTTTATTTTGATGGTCCCTTTAACACATTCTATTGACTATAAGTAATGTTGCACCTACATTTCTACTGACTCTCATTAGAGTGTTAGTAGTGTATTAGTTGACTGGTAGGGTTAGGGTTAGATTAAGTTGACACGTTCTTGCATAGTTACTTATAGTCAGTAGAATATCTGTTGGGAGACCAACACAATAAGGAGTTAGTAGATATGAAGCAGACAGTCTACTAATACTCTTATGAGAGTTTGTTGACATGTAGTTGTAATATTACTTAGTGTCAACAGAATGTTCAAAAGGGACCATCAAAATAAAGCGTTACCTTAATTTCAACTACCAATATGGTTTTAGTTCTATATAATAATTTACAAATTTAAAAATATTTATAAACATGTGACCATTATCTGACATCGGAAAGTTGTTCAGATGCAAATGTGTTGTTGAATTGAAACATAAAATCTAACTTGAAACTTTAAATCTTTCTAAAAATGAAAAAAAAAATCAAATTAAGTAGATATTTTAGGTTACAGGGTTTTCTCTGATCTAGCCAAAAGTGTTGTAATATTTTCAGGTGCTGATGACCAACCTAGCTATAGGACCAGCAAACTAGCTTAGTTTTTACTGAATTGTGTAATGAATTGCATTTAGTGGCTTTTTTAAGAAACAAAGCATTTTACAAAAATAGGTTTATTAGGCCTCACCTATAAATTTTTAAAAAAGTTGTCTTCAGCCACATATTCACATATTTCAATATTCCTTTTTGGTCCCTTTATCTCATTTCTCTCATTTTTTGTTTCATTTCCAGGAGTGCGTGCGAAGAGTGGACAGCTCTCTGTCCATAATCTGCCTCCAGGCTTGGCATGGACTGCTCTTTTCCTGTCATTAATGGTGCCTTCTTTTCCCTTGTGAGGCTACTGGGTCATGTACTGTTCCTTTAAACCTTCCCCCTGCCTTCCTTCTAAAGACCACTCCCAGCCACCCCTGTATGAAGGGGATGGGCTCTCCCTCCTCCACACAGACTGCCTGCTTTGGCCTGTACCATCAGCAGGACCTAAGGGCCAGCCAAAGGAAAGCGCTTCTTTTCCAAGCATCAAGAAATGCCTCCAAATCTGGACAACTCCATTGTTTTTCTTTTCTGGCCATATTTGTTTCCAGATTTCTGTTTGGGATATCATTGTAGTATTGTGCTGTGCAAAGTATGGAGACAGTTGTTTAAAATCTCCACAAAGCTGTAAGAGACGTTTTTTTAGGGACTGCCTTCTGGAACAGCTCTCCAAACCGCTGAGGCCGCCCGCTGCTCTGTGCCGCTGTGGCTTCCCTTGTTACATTACTGAATCCATTTGACCCTTTGGCTGCCCGACAAGCAAACACAGAGTAAGCTCAGTAGAAATAAGTGCATTGTTTTCTTATTCACAAGTGGAGAGTGTGGAGACAACAAAGAAAAAAAAAAAAAAAAAAACATTTTTATAGTGCCGAAAATCTTACTATTTCCAGACTTGCTTTTTGTACATTGTGTTACCTTTAGAGAAACAAAAAAATGTGGAACAGTGGTGTGTTTCGGTCGGCTGCGTCTTGAGTTTTTGAACTTCAGTTTTCATTTTTATTATGTTCGGTGGGTTATTGAGAACTAGCAAGGTTGCTGGGCAACAGGGGGACTGATGGACGAACCAGAGATAAAGGGTTTGGACTCCACTTGTCGTGCCCAAACATTTCTGTAGACAAAGACCAAGGCTGATCTGTAACAGCTGAAATAAATGTGATGTATATTTTTAAAAGGCCTCCGGTGTGTGTGTTCTTGGAGAAGAGAAGCGGTGGAAGGTCTCGTAATTTGATTTTGAAAGTCACTGTCTCAACAAAGTTTGTTGGACATAGAATTGAGTTTTTCAATAATGATTCTGTTTAGACAGTGCAAGTGTCTAGATTAGTGACCTGAAGGCCTTCTTTACACTTGCTATTAACATGCATTTATAGTGAGTGGATCACAATCAGCAATAGTTCACCCATAAATGAAAATATGCTTAAAATGTAAGCCAAGCCATCCAAGATGTAGATGAGTTTGTTTCTTCACCGGAACCGCCAGAAAGAGAGTCCAAACAGCTGATACAAGCATTACAAAAATCAACAAGCAATCCACACTCTCCTGTAAAGTCTTGTGAAGTGAAACGCTGCAAGAAACAAATTCATCAAGATGTTTTAACTTCAAACCATTGCTTCTGGACAAAATGCCAGTCCATGATCCATAACAATGCTTCTTCTAGTGTTAAAGTCCATCCCCACTTGTCCTCTCACATCAAAATCCACCAACATACTTGTTTAGAGCTGTTTCAGGCTGCTTTTGCTAATAAACAGTGCTTGATCTGTGTATATTTCTCTCCTGAGTTAGACTAAATGGATTTTTTCACAATATCCTGGCTTATGGACAATGATTTGAAGTTAAAAACATATTGATGGATGTGTTTCTTAAAAGCATGCAACTTTTCATTATACAAGACTTTATTGATGGGCTGGAGTCATGTGTATTATTGTGATATTTTTAGCAACTGTCTGAACTCTCATTGTGACGGCAAGTGTTCCAATGTGTTCCAGTGAAGGAACAAAATCTACTACATCTTGGATGGCCTGAGGGTGAGTTTTCAGCAAATTTTCATTTTTGGGTGAACTATTCCTTTAAAGTCAAATGTAAATGTATCATAAATGCATTGTGATCACTGAAACAACATTCAGGAGTCAGGAATGGATTCTGACCACAGCAGTATTTATTATTGATGGATTTTCCGATCTGTTTTTATCTATCAGTAAAATATTATAACACTTGGTGTTGTAATGTGACATTGATATGACTAGAACTCCTGTGGCAGGAGCTCTTTTAGTCATCAAGCACTGTGTTGTGGGTACTTGGCACTTTATTTTTATTCTGCTCTTTAAATGCTAAGAAGAGACAAGACGCCACTCTCTGTCGATCTGGTCACTCGAGTTAATGATCGATATCCCATGAATTATTCCACTGGACTGCTCTTAGAATCTCACCCCCAAATCCTCCCTCACTGTCTTCCAGTTTATTTCCATTGATGTACTTTAAAACTTCATTTTTTTTCTTCACTTCTCAGCCCTATTAGCATCATTTACTGTAAGAATGTTTCTACAGCAGGGAAACACAATGGACTAGATGTCAAAATGACAGGAGCGGTTTGAATTATCCATCAATGTTTTAAAATTCTGTAAATTCTTAAAATTGTAGGTAACACTACCAGTGGCATGATATGTAGGCGTTGTTCTTCATTTTGCACAGTAAACATTGGAATTGCTTTAGATTAAAAATATTCCTTGTGAAAATGACGTACGCTTGCTTTTAAAAAAGTACGTATTGATAAAATAAAATACTTTACATTCAGTTTGCAATTAAATATTATTTTAATGTCTTCAGATGCTTTATTGTGTTATTTACAATTCAGTGAAAGTCTATTACAGTTTTAATTTGTATTGAATGTCATTTGTAAAAAGTGATTTTTTCCTACTTATGTAGGACTTAAGTACATTTTTTAATGTACTTTAATGTTCTAAAATGTGGTTAAAGTGTACTGTCGAATGTACTGACAAGCATTTATGGTAAACTAAAATATACTTTAATGTCATTTCTATTTAAACTTGTATTTAATGGATTTAAATATATCCATTTTAGTTCATTTAAAAATATTAACTTTAAATATGCTACCATATAACATTACAGTTAATTTTATAAAGTACTTTACATGTGCTTTAATATAATAGTCAGCACATTAAAATACTGTAAGTGTACTTCTTTGAAGTACAACAAAAGATTATTAAAACAATGATTTGAAATGTACTTTAAAGTACAAACTTTTAATTAGACAGTATTACAAAGTCTCTTAAGAAACAGTTTTTAAGTACACTTAAATGGCCTTTTATATTATATTGTCTGCAAGTGCAGGCATACATCGTTATATTAATATCTATATTTGAGGTAAACTGCAAGTAGCATAGGGTCACTTCAGTACTACTCAAGTTTAGTTTTTACACAAATATGTCAGCATAATAGAAAACCCTGCATAACTCAAGTATTGCTTGTGGCTGCCATTGCAGGGTGTTTCAAATGAACAAATTTAGTGAAGTCAGAGCAGTGAACACATCATTTGCACAAGAACATAAACAGGAGAATTGAAAGCTTAAACCGTTGTCTATCGGAAAATTGGTTGAGCTGCTGTTTTATTATGCTCTCAGATTACTTTATCCTGCTTCTTTCTAAAACTATTGATTTATTTCCTGATTATTCACGTATCCTCAGCGATGCGGAGCACTTGGTGCATGATAATAATTCCTTTGAGTGGTCCCTCTCATGTGCCCCCTGCAATACACCTCATTGGATTCCTGGCGCACTTCGCAGGGTTCAACAAGGTTGCGGCTGGGACTCCCAGCGGTTGCCGCATCAGTGTGGATTGTCTTCAGACCCTGCCGGTTTCTTCTGGAAGCTTAAAAACATCTCCATCTCCTGGGGTTGTCAGTTTAAATGCATTTTTCTAAGATCTACTTGAAGGAATAATTCTGTCAGAATTTACTCGCCCTTGTGATGTTCCACTTTCTTTTAATTAGAGAAAAAAGTCGAATGAAGCCTGCGGGACATGTCCTGATACCCATACTGCTGGCATAACGGACTTTATTGATCCCAAAGGTGAAATTTAGGTGCAAAACAGCACCTATAAATAGTAAAGAACCCAAAAAGTGCCACTGCGGAGACAATCCAACGGGTCATCGCAAGACAGAACAATGTCAATTATGCATGCATTAGCTGCTAATTTGGATATTTCTATGCATAAACGTGATTTATCCGTGTTTGTGAGTGGGTCTGTTTTGAACCATGAATTTTGCAGTGTTTTTATCTCTTGCCGAACAACACCGGGTGCTTCTGCATGGACGCTAATGTGGCAACCTTTAATTATTCATGCAACACCTGTCTATGTCAGTGCATCTGATTTATGGTAATGGATTATCTACCCCGCAAAGAGGGCCGCATGCTTCCGAGAGCCCAGAGATGTGGTGTCAGCAATTAGAACACACTCTCCCAGCAGGCATGTGAAGCATGGATAGTCTGGGAGTGAGAGGAAAGTGAGAGCTAAGCCATGGAGGGATGCTCTTCAGCCACTCATCAGAGCTTGGCATCTGAAGCAGATGTTATATGAATAGGACTAATGCACTCTGAGAGCTTTTAACAGTCGGTAGGTTTCAGACGTTTTCATGCTTTTTTGCATGCTGGGGTGCTCATCTGGTTTTAAACCAATATTTCAACCAAAAATGAAAATCGTGAACTCACCCTCGTGTTTCTGAACACAAATGGAGATGTTTTGCAGAATGTCGAAGCTGCTCGTTTCCAAACAGTTGATGATTTATACTCCCAAACTCAGAAAGGCTCAATCACAGCAGAAATGATAATACAACAGCTCATGGCCTATATATATTCAAAGTCTTAAGAAGTTGTACAATAATTTTTGTGAAACGAACAGACAAAACCTTATAAAGCCTACTGTGCGTTATATTTGATATGCAAACTTCAAAGACCTCTCAAATAATCTACATGGTCAAAACATTGCTGAAAAACCTGTTGCACACAATCCACTACATGCTTTCTGTCATCTGATTAATATTTGATACTTTTTTTTTTTAGCAAGTATTGTAAAACATGACCTTCAGATGGTGATATACATATGTTTTATTTAAGTAGTTATAAAGATCTCACTGTTTACGTTACAACAACATAATTGTCCTTTCTACCATATAATGTATACTCGATACATCACATGACTCAATCAATGTCATTTGGTGTCACCTAATTCCTGGTATGCCGGGTCTAAGGTCCTCTTTTTTTAACGGAACACAAGTGTAAATGAAATTTCTTAACTCCAGCATGCAGAAGGAAAGAATATCAATGAATATCAGTGTAAATTAGGGCCTAATCACCTAGATGTCTTTGTCAAGTTGTCTTAACTCTGCTTTTGGTAATGTCCTCATTTAAACAAAGTATTATTGTTCTGTTATTTTTATTGACACCAAAAAGTAGACTATGGTATTGGTGTGTGCACTGCATCATACGCTGGACAGACAGTTTACTTGGGTTTCAGTTATCAATGCTATGCAGCTTATTTGAAGCATTTAGCTTCCATACAGCTCATAAGTAAATCAGACGTTGTGATGATAACGACAAAGGTAGTATGACAAACAAATACAATTCAAAGACAATTCAACATATCTTAACTGAACAAAATAAAAACGCTTTTAATAGTAATCTTTTTTTTTTCTTTCTTTTTTTTGTCAGCGGTTACATTAAATAGCCTTTGGTTTCAAAAGAAACCTTCATTAATAAAGTGTGGGGAGCGTGTGGAGTGCATTAATTGAGTCTTAATGAAATGTACGAGTTTCTAAACATGTCAATGTGTGTTATTTGGTGACCTCACTCCTGCTATATAAATTCATGGAATCTAATTTAAATTGTGCCTTTAATGTAATTAATTATATTTCTCAGTTAACATTAGCTAATTTTTGGTAATTAATTATGTCCAGTGATTGTATAATTAAAAGCTCAGCTGGTACATAAAACCAGAGTTTCTATAGAGAATGTTAATGTGAACATGGAACAACCCATTGCAACCCATTTTAATTTGATATGAGTAAATATAGCTACCATATGCTAACATACCACACCAGTATAGTTGTTAACTTATATATTTTGTGCATATTTATGCTAAAAAAGGTAACAATAACATTTGCAACCAAGTTCCAAAATAATCTCTACAGATACACATCTATTCTGATGAGGTCTCTGTAAATCAAACTGGACAATTTGAGCAATAAACTAATTGCAGGCAGAAGATGGTGAGGAGTTTGTGCTATGAATTAATTTTGAATTTGAATATGCAGATTTAATCAGGGTATGGCAATCAAGTTTTCTTTTGTTTGCCAGACGACTCCGGTGAGTTTATTAGATGAAACTTTTCTGTTTGTGACCTCCTTCCATGAAAGGTTTGGGAAGGGGCATCCGCTGTACTCCAATCCCCGGTCAGCATGGGGTTTGGATTATACTGATGCGTTCTACAGGAGAAGGGAGGCACTGATGCAAAGCAATCTAATTATCCAGTCATCAGGCAGACCAGCAGGTGGGCAGGCCTCTGAGCTTTAGAGAGGTAGCGAGATGTTGAATGACGTCCTCACTGCATTAGCAGTGTAACCATGCTCAAACATATGACATATGGGATGTGTCTCAAAACCTAGAGGGCACCTTTCTTAGGGGCAACACATGCATACTTTTGAAGAAATGGCTGTCTCAAATTGTAGGTAGCAAAGTTATGATACCTTCTATCTTTTCAGTTAACACTTTATTTCGATAGTCCACTTCTAGTAGACATTAATTGGTAGACATTCTACTAATTATAACTTTTCAACTACATGTCAACTAAGAGTCACTAGAGTATCAGTAAACTGTCTGCTTAACATCTGCTAACACTGTATTTTGATGGTCCCCCAACAGACATTCTACTGACTATAAGTAACTTTGCAAGTACATCAACTTGTCTAACATGCTTACTAAGCCAAACCTGAGCAAAATTTAACAAAGAATCTCATATATGCATAACATTCATATATATTTGCATAATACATGAATTCTATCCAAGATTTCCCTTACAAAAAAAAGTACTGTGGTGGTACTATGGTACAGTAATGGAAATGCTATGGTCCAAACTCCATATTCAAAGGATAATTTAATGTACTGCACCTAATACCATTTTGCTTCCATGATACAACTGTAAAAAAAAAAAAAAAAAAAAAAAAAAAAAGTGTTGCCCTAAAGACCATGGAATACTGTGATACATTTTCATATTTCCCCGTGCGAAAAATAACCATGGTTTTATTTTTTTTTTTTTTATTTTTTTTTTTTTTGGCGTATTGATTACCATTTGTATAACCACAGTTCTACTACAAATATCATGGTTAAACTAAAACCATAGTTAATTTGTGGTTACCATGGTTTAATTATAGTAACCATGTTTTCTTTTGTTTTTTGTGATAAAACCATGGTTAATTTTTTAAAGGGTTGGAGATAGCTTCTAAGATATTTTTTCTTATAAAATGGCCTCAAAATGTCTTCTCTAAGGTTTCTGAAGAAATCCCAAGAAGAGTATCAAAAATGCGCTCAAATTTGTAAAGATACCAAATTTGAAAATCAAATGTCAGAAATTTCAGGCACAAGCACTCATAAAAAACAGTCACAAATTATACAATCGTTGTGAATGTGTAGAGCTTTAAAAAAAAATTCAATGTCTAATTTTATAAAGATTTTCACATAAAACATCTTTGTACTCTGAGCAATATTATTTATTTATTTAGAGTTCATGTTTTGCCAAATTCTAATGTTAGAAGCAGCTATATGACGTAAAGTGTTCTTTGTATGGCACATGTGAGTGGTTGTTAATGAAACTGCTGATGAAAAGCATTCACATCTTACAGTATATGCTGTTTATGCAGAAAAGAGTCGATGTAGGTAATAGACAGCAAGTTAGCTAACTCAGTTTTGAGACACAGCCATTATAATAGTCAAACAGTGAGTAGCCTATCTTCAGGTATTTGGTCACCATTCCAACTGTTCAACATTTGGTCTTGAATGTAATAAATAAAGTTTAGCTTAAAAATCCTCCTCAAAATCCACATGGGGTACCATGTCCAATCTGTCTTTGTCATGAAAGATTTATATTTGAATAGACTCTTCTAATGAGAATTATCAGCAGGAAAGTCCACACTGCATATGTAAATACATGGGAACAATTTAGCATGTGTGGCTAATGTCTGCTGGGTCTTAGGGAGCGATTTCAGTCGCCAAATAACATGAGCCCATCTGTCTGGTGCTAAAGTTCTGTTCCGCCATTCTTTGTGTGAATAGCAACTTTCTCGAAGCATCTCCATTAGTCCTTATTGGGTTCCTTGATAAAGTCTTTTTAATGCAGTTTAGAGTTCAGGAGACTCCACGGGCCTGTTTCTGCATCCTTGGCAAATGGGACAACATTAACATTCTAATGTGTTTGTGTTTGTGTTTAGATGAGTGATTTTATCACAAGTCCTGTCAAAAAAAAAAAAAAGTGCTTTGATGCTGTTGTAAACAAACACAAAGTTTCTTAAGGGAGCGCAATGGGTTTTTTTTGCGACAGAATGCAAATTTTTTTGTAACTGAACACAAAGTTTCTCTGGGGAATGCAATGCTTTTGTGAGAGAATGCGTTTTAGCAAGGTTTCTTGGAACACAATACAACTCAAAAGCATTGAAAAATAATTTTTCCTGCCATCTCATATATCTCTATCTCAATGTCCCTCTAGGGGCTCTGTAGAAAATGTCTTTGCATAAACAAAAGAATCACATTCATCCAAATAAATGCAACAACGGTAATCAGACTGTAGTTTAACTATACAAACAAATTAACATTTTAAATGCTAAGTGAGTTTATTGCTCACATTCATTGTACACGCTACTGGATATTTATAAAACAGGAACAAGCCCTTTGATGTCACACCCCTCTTCCTGTTTCAGTAGAAAATACGTCAACACTTGGGACTTGAATGTATCTATCAGGAACTGCATATTTGACTATAGTCAACATAGTTTAAATGATGTCAGCAAAGAGGTTTAAACATTTTAAAAAACAATTTATTACATTGACATGATAATGCACTAGTTTAGGAACCAATTCTCACTATTAACTAGTTGCTCATTAACATGCATATTACCAGCATGTTGTTTTTGTTTGTTAGTTTGTTTGTTTGTTTGTTTGTTTGTTTTTGTTTTTTATCAAATAAAATAAAAAATAAAGCGTGATAATACTATTTTATTTTAAAATAAAAAGGAGTATTAAATACAAATACAACTATTTTATAGTAAACTTAAAAATAAAATGCTAATATTTTTATTATTATTATTTTCATTTGAACTTTCATCATTTTCGAACTAAAAGGGGCCCTATTATGCTCTTTTACAAAGTCTTGATTTTGTTTTGGGGGTGTAGAACATGCTCTCATGCTTGGTGGTTCGAAAAACGCATTATTTCTCACATAATTTACATTATTACAACACCTCCCCAGCCGAGACACCCCTTGCTGCCGACTGTAGCGCGGTGACGTTACGTATGTTTACCGCGCATGCGCAAAGTGACGTATGGTAACAAAAACAAGTTACATGTATATAACAAACGTTATACATAACAATTACACACTAGAGGGGCTGTATATACAGATTTATATAAAAAGATTAAAGCGTTTACAAACTTTCACCGTTTTAATTGCCTTTTGTTTTATGGAAAATTGTATAGTAATGATGACATTAGGCGTTTTTGCGTCGTGCGTGATGTAACACGTCATTAAAACGCATGTGCATACTTAACAGAATACTCTAATAAAATGTAAAAGTATTAAAGAACACTAAGGTGGAAAAAAGAAGGGGAAAAAACAGTAAAATGTAACAGCACATATCCATGATTTTAACCATGTTTCATCTGAGGTAAAATTATAAATTACAGAGTTCGTTCTGTAATATCTGTTTAGTATTTTATTTACAATTTATTAACATTTTGTTGCACTTTACTTAACTGTGTATATTGTAACATTACACTTTAATGGCACATTATATATTTCTTATTGTGATAGTCAACATTACAAAAGATATCTACCAGCCGTCAGTATTAGTAGCGCAGATGGTAAAAGGTGTGTTGTTCACATTTTGACGCGATCGACGGGAGTTCGAATCCGCCTTTTGGCGAAGTTTTTTCTCCCTTTTAAAATTTCAAATCACATCACATCAGAAAAACATTTATTTTCAATAAAAATGAAGGAAATAACCAAAGAAGTTGTGAGGGAGGGCTTTATTGTCCCAATAAGGTGGCATCCGTTTAATAATTTGAATTAAAATTAGAATTTACACTCAATAAGTTATTAATGCATACTGTTTTACAATGTACTACAATACTGAGGTGCAGATAATTGCCACTATTTGCAATAAGTAGTTTAAATAGCAGAAAAGTCTGCTATTTTAACAGTGTAAATATAATCTATAGTTATTTGCACTTAGTGCAAATAGCCGCTGCCTTTAATCTTTCCTCTGTCATGGTTCTTGTTTATTTTTTTTGCATAATTTTAGACATTTTTCTTTTGCTTTGGCAATTCTGCATGTGAAATATTTAAACCAATAAAGTAGTTTTAAGTTCAGTTGACTAAAGTATATTTTCAGAGGCTGCATCTCATTTTATGCATGGTGACTCTAAAAAACCAAACTGATAACAGTGATCTTTTTATTATTATTATTTCAAAGAACAAAACAGAAAATATAATTGTATATACATATATAGATTACAACTATAAACATGACTACTCATTCTGAAAGTCACCTCCATAACTGATAAAACAGCAGTAGCCCTCAAATTCTTTGAATGAATAAAATCCATGCAGGACTCCCCTCCTGCCATTCTCGACATACGCAGGTGGGCAGTCTTTAAATATCTCACTGCACCGTAGGCACTGGGTCTGTGAATACGGCACCCGGCACTCCTGTCTGTATTGTGCAGAAAATGCACTCCAGATCACACCACCTAATTTACATAAAAGAAAAAAAAAATATTAAAGCAATATTAAATCATTTTTCAAGGCAAAAGAGCCATACAAGGAAAAGATTTTAAATGTTTTTTTTAAATATATTATAGGATGGTGTTATAAAAAGAGTGTTATTTGCTTTGTCTGTAAAGTACCTAAGAGATTTAATTTATAATCAGCATTAACATCAACTAAATTAAAGTTTTTCAAGTCAAAATTTAGGTTGGCTTGGCTCGAGAAAGCGTAGCCTGAAAGTTTGAAGTTTTATCAATTTAAAAGTTTTACAGTTGAGGGCAATACAGTCTAATGGGGGGGGGGGGGGGGGGCAGATAGTTGAGAGGAGACAGACAGAAAGATGAGAAGAGACATGTCACCTTATGAAGGTAAATTTAAGAGGTAACACTTTACAATAAGGTGTCATTGGTTAACTTAATGTATTAATTAACATGAACTAACAATGTCCCATACATTTGTTACAGTATCTATTCATCTTTGATAATGTTAGTTAACAAAAAAGATTACAAAATATGAGAAACCTTTTTTATTTTGCATGCAACCATCAATGGCATTACTTTATTAATATGTCTTTCTGCTCTTAAGACATCTTTAAAGGTTCATTTTAGGCGAAATAAGACTTTCAAAGATCCTTTAAAGACCAGCAGCAGAATCCCTGTCACTTCAAATACTAGCACATATCATAAAACATGTCATAAATGTTTGAAATCGCACACATTTGCAATGACGCTCTCTATGATTATGACCAAAGCATCCTTACAATTAAAAGCCATTAACACAAACGCACATTTTTAAGAAAACACAAGTAAATGTTCCTTAACTGCCACCGAATCTCAAATCCACCATACCTTTCGAACATCCAGAAGTGAATAAACCTGGACATGTGCATTAACGACAGTCAGTACGGCGCACATGCCTATATGGTAAATACATACAAGGTACCACGCTACTGCGCATGCGTTTTATAGACATACCGTACGTCACTTTGTGCATGCGCGGTAAATACATACGTGACGTAGGTAAATGACCTCACCACGCTACAGTCTGCATCGATGAATACTTGGGCCCCAGCCTGGCACAAACGGCTCGATTAGTTCAGGGTTTGATGAAGGCCCAAATAAAAATCAAATTTGATTTGAATTATTTTAGTGGTAGTACACCGACACAAATGAATGACTTTGACAATGGCCGTTATTTTTATACAATAAGTTAAAACAAGGAATCAGTTGTAGAACCAGGTGAAACCAGCAGCTGTAATGGAACAGCACTTTGGAAGGTGTTATTCATTTTTTATGACCACAAGATGGCCACAGCATGAACCGTTTTAAAAAGCTTTGAGTAATTAACCTTTTTCCCGATACAATTGGGTTGAAAACTTCACTGGTTCAGAACGCTTCACTTCACTAGTGAAACGATGCGTTAGTGTAAGAAAAATGTAGATTCTTAAAACTTTATATACTGAAATGTGCAGCTTCCTGTCTCTCAAGCAGGCGCGTTCACGAAGAGGCAGTCGAGCGTATGAAGTAGGCGTAACGAAAGGCGAATGTAGTCTTGCAAGAGTAAGCTCCGGGTAGAAGCGTGTAATCTCGCGAGAACCAAGTTCTGTATACAGCACAGGAAAACCATGTGAACAAGTAAATTGTATCTGTTTTGATTAAAATGGTGTGTTCGTGTTGATACCCGTGATGTTTAAATAAGTTAGTGACAGGTGTTTTGTTTTGCTTTCTCCTCTATGCATCCGCGTTTATCATGCAATCTCTCCCCAGATCTTACGTTCGCCCTGTCGTTACGCCTACGTCATACGCTCGACTGCCTTGTCGTGAACGCGCTTGCTTGAGAGACCGGAAGCTGTGCATTTCAGTTTATAAAGTTTTAAGAATTGACATTTTTCTTAAACTAACGCATCCTTTTGCTTCAGAAGTCCTTTATTAACACCCCGGAGCCGTGTGGAGTAGTTTT
Source organism: Acrossocheilus fasciatus (assembly GCA_036784905.1). Classification (NCBI taxonomy): domain Eukaryota; kingdom Metazoa; phylum Chordata; class Actinopteri; order Cypriniformes; family Cyprinidae; genus Acrossocheilus; species Acrossocheilus fasciatus. The sequence continues at coordinate 27,009,554 of CM071955.1, read as the reverse complement.
GTGATGGTTGGATACTTTTTTTCGGATTCAGAAACAGGGGCACCATTCACTGCATTTATACAGATTGGAACAGACAGGATAATGTGGAATATAACTCAGAATGTGTTCGTCTGAAAAAAGGAATGTCGGTAACACTTTAGAATAGGGAACACTTATTCTTATAAATACTTATTAACTATGAACTATGACTTTTCGCTCAATAAATTCCTAATTTGCTGCTTATTAATAGTTAGTAAGATAGTTGTTAAGTTTAGATATTTGGTAGGATTAGGGATGTAGAATAAGATCGTGTAGAATAAGGCATTAATATATGCTTAATTACTTCTAATACATGGCTAATATTCTATTAATATGCATGCTAATAAGCAACTAGTTAAGAGAGCTTAAAATAAAATGTTACCAGAATGTCAGACAAGCCTAGGATACCCTGAGAGTGAGTAAATCTTTGGCTAATTTTCATTTTTCATTTCATTTTTGGGTGAACCTTTAATAACTACCTTACTAATTATTAATAAGCAGCAAAGTAGTTTATTTAAGTCAAAAGTCATAGTTAATAGTTAGTTAATGCTGGGAATTGGTGCACAAACTAAAGTGTGATCATTGACTTTTTTTTTTTTTCAGAAAAAGTGACTCCCCAAAAAATCCCAAACACACATACTGGTCTTTTGGCTCCACCCACCACTCATGTCATTGGCCAAGACAGAAGCTAACATACTGAACTGTTCAGAAAAACACAGTGATATTTTGAACAGCGTTATAATCAAGACCAGCTCATTCAAGTCCAAGTTCAGGTCAAAACCTGTGTTGAGTTTGTGTCAAAACCTTGAGGGTCAAGTCAAGACAGAGTCTAAATGCTCCCGTGTCCATGACAAGATGAATAAAAGTTTCCATTACAGATTTGTGCAAAACTTCCATTGGATGTATTTTCAATTCGCAATTTCAGTTTGCACAATTTGAAGTGTAATGGACACGCAGCTTGTGAAAATATCCTGAGTACTTTACTACTATTCAGGAAGACAACCTACGATTGGCTTTACTTGTCTGTATATTAAATAATTATAGAAGAAAAAAAACACACTCACACACTTTAAAGTGTGCTACACTTTTCCTAGGTCAATTTGAATTGGCACTTTGTTTTCTGGCCTTTTCTGATTGGACTTAAGACAGTGAGATGCAAAAAATAAATACTTTTTTTCACAGTGACTAGCTTCACCCTTAACATTTGTGAGAGATTCCACACTGATTTGGAAAAAAAAAATGACAGAAATAAATTTCTGTCTTCTCTGGGAGTTGATGAAGGAAAAGTGAACAGCAGGATTCATCCCCTCTGATTTCAGAATGTGCAAAAGACCTTGCAATACATCCTGTTGCCTTTTACATCATTGTTTCCTATAAAGTAAAACCAGGTACAGTCAATTATTTGCGTACTTGTTGTGTTGTCAGATTTGAGTGATCCTCTGGGGTGCTGATGGAGACAGTTTAAGCTCCTTATCAGTATCAGGACAATATGAAAGCCAGTCAACAATGTGCGGCAGCTCCAAACACTCTTTGGTACCCTCCACGCAGTCTCTCTCCTGTTACGCTCCAGAACAAATTGGATGGATTACAGGCGATATGCTGCATGGATCTAACCTGACTTTGATTGGAGATCGTCCAGCAGGCTGCTGCTAATGAGGCTGCAGAGCTGAAGGTTTTCATGGTGTTAAAATCTTTGGTGTATACGGTGAAAGTACCCCCGATAAAACCTCTCCCTTAATGTGAGCCAGTAAAAATTTCTTTATGGAGCAGTCAGTGTTACACCTGAAACACATTATTTGCCTATTAAGATGATTCAGCTGAGTGCTGTTTCAAAACAAAAATAACTTGTTAACTATTTACATAACTGTGTTTAAGGAAAAATAACTGTGTTCAAGGAAACATAACTGTGTTTAAGTGAAATGGATTCTCAAAATTGACTAATTTGGAACAAGCATGTGGCACGTACACAACAAAATTAGAGCTACTTGAGTGACTTTGAGTTTGTTGTTAGCATGTTGCTAAGCTAAAATTGTGACACTAACAAATACAGTGCACACGACAGGTATTATTGTTTGTTTGCTTGTTTGTTTTTCAAATAATACTTTTCTGTATTTTACTAGATTTTTTTCACAAAGCTTGTTACAGTGCTTTTTTATTTATTTATTTTAATTTTTCTACAAAAAATCGTTAAAGGCAGCATAATGTTTCTATAAATCTAATGGAACATGTTGTCTAGATAGCGAGCTCACTAGGTTTTGAACAGTCCAACTAACAGCAAAAATTCTTTGGCTAACGTTCTGGAAAAGTTCTTCCAATAACATTAATAGAATGTTGATTTTGAGTTTTGGAAACGGAATGTCTCTAACATTTGTGTAACAATCAATCAATCAATCAATCAAACAAACAAACAAACAAACATTTTAAAAACTGGCCACTTTGACCTTCCAAGAACATTAAAACATATTGTTTTCATTACTTCAGTTCAGTATTAGAACATTAAGAACGTGTTTTTGTTAGTTGGGATAATGGTGATGTCTATGGAAGGATATTCTGGACAATTTTCAAAATGCATTGCAAATTGTATTTTCAATTGCATTTTCCATATGTGGATGCATAAATTGGCATTTAAACAGATTTGAAAATCTTGCATTACCGTTTGTGTTTTCACTTTTGTGAATGCACAGTGACAGCCAAATTTCAAATGAAAAAAACAAAGTCCATTTGCAACTGTATTTCCCATGCCGTATGATTTATGTAGAGTATCAGAGTGAATCAGACAATTTAAGATACGACCAGAACATTGAAACATGAGGAGCCGAAATTTCACAAAGACACCCAGGACAACAGGATGTTCGTAAATCAGATCCTAGCACCAGCCAGTCTGAAGCAAGCCTAACCAACCAACTCTTTCACAGAACAGCTTACAACATTAACACAAAATAAAATTTATTGATAATCCCAACTCAGGAAGGAGATTGTCAAATTTGGGGCAAGTAACCAAGATTAATGGTCAAATGGCTTCCTCGGAATGGTTTCCACCACCCAGAACAAGAACCAGACTGAAATTCCTTATGAGACCTTTTAACCTCTTTGGTCTTCACAGAACACATTCTCACTTCACAGAATGGCACAGAAACTGCCTTTCCATGTATATATGCATGAAAAACAGAGGTGGACAGTAACGAAAACCATGCTTCCCTTCACCAAACCATACTAACTTCTCCCCTTTTACCTGGATAAATACTGAGGAACAGGTTACCTAGCTCCCCTAGAGCACAGGAGTAGCATGACATACAAAAACAACAGAAAACATGATAACCAAACACTGGGTGGTTACAGTACTTAAGTATACTTTTTGAGTATCTGTACTTTATTTGAGTATTATTTATTTATTTTTTTTTTTTTTTGGAAACTTGCGACTTTAACTTCACTACATTTGAAAGACAAATATTGTATTTTTACCCAACTACATTTATATCAAGGTCCCCAAGTTGAAAGTTGTTATATGTAGCAGTTTTTCCTGTGTGCACATTTTCAGATTCACAGAACCCTTTTTTTCTGCAAATATCCGGCCTGTGATCTGCCAGGACCTTCCAGTGTTGCCAAGTCTTACAGTATTTCTAAGCCTGCAGTTTTCCGCCTATCTTTGAATGTACATTTGGTTGATTTTTTACGCAAATCTGGCAACCTCGGGACCTTCCCCTCTAAACTAATGTAAACTTCTAAAAAGGCATGTTAACTCATTAAAGCCCTTTGGAAAATTAACCATGCGTTTAGTAACCATAACTATGGTATTTGTAGTAAAACTACAGTAACCACAAATTTACCATAGTTTCATTATAGTAACTATAGTTTAATTTTTGTAGTTAAATTATGGCAATACAAATGGTAGGCTAATATCCATCAAAATGGCTGCTAAACATTACCATATATATAAAAAAAAAAAACTTTGGCCTACTGGTAAATTGCTGCTAAAAACTGGTCAGGGAAGTATATAAATCTGAACATTATTTTATTGTAAAAACACTGCACCTAAATACATATATTTTTTGCAAACAAATGATCAATAAGTAGGCTAAATGATGTAAAAATGTAGGCTATGACAGGTCAAAATGTTTTACTTAATTTTTTTACAACTTTACAATCTAAACTGGGAATCAATAAGAATTTAAATCAATAAGCAGAATCAGAATCGGAATGGATAAAATCCAAACAATACCCAAAACTAGCCACAAGTTCTGAAGTTCAATGATTTCTGAGCATTTTCTGAACACTGATCAGTTGATGGCAAAATTCAAAAAGACATTTTTTGGTGCAATCTGCACATCCATGGCCATACTGAGAGAGTATGTTTCAGTTTGCTAAAAAGACTAAAGATTTGTTTTCTTTTCAATGTTTGCTTTGTTTGCATAAAATGAACAACACCATAGGCTTTGTAACTTTTAAATACTTACTTTTGATACTTAAGTACTTTTAAAAGCATGTACTTCCATACTTAAGTAAAAATGTTTCTTTACAACTTTCAGTTGTAATGGAGTAGTATTTGACCAGTAGTATCTGTACTTTCACTCAAGTAATGAAGTTGTGTACTTTGTCCGCCTCTGACGAAAAATGATGCTAAAAGGAATTATGAGCATCTAATCATTTCTATGCATAACTCCATATTATGTATGTAACCCACACATTTGACTATCATGTTCTAATCACTCATAGTGTATGTCTTTTTAATAACTATTGAAAAGCTTAAGGGTTCATATCCATGTTTAGTATGTATGAGTTTGAAAATTCATGCTTTAAACGTTTCTATCAATCAATACTTTGTAAAATGTATTATATTCTTGTTGTAGAAATCATGTCCAAAATTACACTGTGCAAGAGCGGGAAAATTCAGACCATGTGACTGATAAGATAACATGTTGATTTATATATTGGGTGGAGAAAGATAGCACCCCGAGCTAAGACGATTGGTCAAGACCCCATTTGGGATGTGTCCAAAAGCCCAGTTTAAAGGGGTGGTTTACTGCTTTTTTTCTTTGCTTGATTGTGTTTATGGGGTGCAATATAACATCTCTTCGTGTTTCGTTTGTTAAAAAACGCCTTATTTTTCATATATTTCACCTTTATTGTAAGCCGCTTTCTCCTCTGTCATTTGAACGACCGGTTGACTTCCTGATTCTCTGAAACCACTCCCTCAGAAACAGGCGATGGACTCAGATTGGTTAGTTGGGCCGGTGTGTTGTGATTGGCTAAACTGCGTACTGCACATTTTCCGGAAACTTTATGCCCATTACCTTTACGAGCGACAGCTGCACGTGCTCTGGTCAAATGTAAATAATGGTGTTAATATTGCCGTATCAGTTTGAGCCAGAATCAGACCCAGAAAGCGGTAATGAAGAGAGTCAAGCAGAACTTCCGCAAGCACGACTCTTACAAAACGTTTCTGAATGGAAGTTTGCTGTTGTGATTACATATAATTTTTTGAAGTTCGTACACGTTTGTCTTATACACACAAAATAGCATCGAACTAACTGGCTACTAACCAAACCGCGTTGGCTTGTATTTACGTTCTTGATCACATCAAAAAATTATGTCAGAGTATACATGGAAAATTACACATACATATAAAATTAGTACAAAATTACAAATTCGGGGTCCAAAATGTTAGTATGCGTTTGTCAAAGACACACGAAATAGCATTTAACTAACTGGCTACTAAAGCCAGCGTTGGCATTTGTTTACGTCCTTGATAAAACTAAAACATTACATCTGAAATTATACATGCAAATACATTTAAAATTATGAAATCTTACTTACAGGTTGTGGCCCAACAACTGCTGCCTCTGTTTTTAAAGTTGGAACCGCTCCATGTTTTAGTAATAGTTTCTATGTGAATGCGGCATTGAACTCGTGCAGATTCTGGAAGCTGTCTTCCGTAAAATGCGCAGCACAGAGAGCTAAATTAGGATTGTAATTGTCAGGAACATAATCAAACATAAATTTTAACCATTTTAACTACAGCATCCGTAGGAAGCCCGAACACAGACCTGACAGCTGGGTAAAAATAACACCGTTTCCATGGCATGGCTACAACTCTCCACTATAACTCTTCCTCTTCGACAAAGCCGCAGAACATGGCCTTGCCCCCTTTTTTTGCATGTTCCGGAGGGAGGGGTTGATGGGTTTATTTCGTATGCAACCCGGGAAGTATCTCGTTGTAGTCCCATATGAGTCGTTTTTGTAGGCATTAAACTTCCTGATTTTAAAAGACGTTGAACTTTCAGTGCAGCAACTTTGCAGATACTGTTAATGCACCAACAGCAACATTACAGACTATTTAAAATGAAAAAAGTGAAATCGCAGTAAACCACCCCTTTAAAAACTCAGGACACCATCAAATTATGCTTTTTAACTTTTGCTTTTTTAGCCGCTGCTTTTTGAGAGTGCTCTGGCTTACACGCCAGCTGCTACTTAACCACGATGAGAAGAAAAATCATCTTGTCTCGTTACATCCTTTCTTTCGTTTACTTTAGTTTCTTTTCTTTCCATTGAGAGTTTCGTGTTTCGTGTTCTGAGATAAGTTTTGTCGCAACGCCGTGTCTCCGAGTTCACATCAAGTCTGTGACCGCCTCAAAACTTCAACCAGCCCACAACTCCGCATCTTCAGCCAACGCCCAACCATTGGCTTCCCAAGACATCACTTCAACGACTACTGAATTTCAGCCAATCAGCAACCTTGGGAAATTCCTTTCTGCAAAGACAACAAGGGAACCACCTGAACATGCAACGCAAGTACAACCTCCAGATTCTAGCTGAACTGGTGCTTTTAATATAAATTTTAGCCTCATTGAGAAACTCAATGAAGTGATTGATGGTCGTTCAGGTGTAGGCAATTGCACATATTGCCATAAATTTTGTGATTTCACATTTTCATTCTCTTAAACTCATCCTTTCCTCACTTTCTCTCTTTCTGCAACTTGTGTGAATGTGTGTGTTTATGTGTTAGATTAGTTTATATGTCTTAGATTTATCCAGTAAAGCCTTATTTATATTGAAAAGAGAAGTATTTTGTGTTTTGTGCTTACAAGTTAATGTCTTTAACTGCAGATCTTGTTACTGTGGTAATTAATAGCGTTTTCACTATATTTTAGATTTTAATATCCAGTGCAGAGTTGATGTTAAATGGCTCGTTCAGTGAATCACTAGCTGATTTGGTTGATCAGCCGTAAAACAGCCGATTTTGTCCGAATTCCCTATAAAATCATAAATGATTCCCTTTGAGCTAAATTGACCTGTTTCCCTTACAGTTATGAGCCTATCATATTGAAATAGCAATATCAATTACCATGTCTGCCGTTTCACTCTCCGGGAATAATAAAAAGCACCTTTAACATCTGAAAAAACTTTCTGTTTCACAAAAGGTTCTTTGTGGCGAAAGAAGGTTCTTCAGATTATAAAAAAGGTAGGAAAGATGGTTTTTTTGTGGAAAAAGAACCTTTGACTGAATGGTTCTTTGTGGAACCAAAAATGGTTCTTCTATGGAATTGCTGTGAAGAACCTTTTAAGAGTGCAGGGGTGGGACGTGTTTGTATTGGGTGGTGGCGGCGTCATTCACAGACAATTGTGCAATGGAGCAAATCGGTCAATATTTACAATTAACTGAATGCTTCACATTATATTATATTAATATATTCCTTTCTTTTAGTCCATAAAGGCCCAAATATACTTCAAATGAAAATCGAAGAACCAACTGATATGACGTCATTTTGAATCAGGCTGAAACAAAGTTCGTTTTGAGTTAGTTTTGGCAGTTCAAAACAGCTCACCAACGCAAACTTTCTGGGGGAATTTATTTTGGCTCCTAAACACCTTTGAGCTACCATTGGCAATTACGCAATCGGTGGGTGTGTTCTGGAAGTCCACCTTCTTTGACGCGCAATTTTTTATTTTTTTTTCACCCCCAGTTTGTTTCTCATTCAATGGAGGTCAGGCAGGAGAACATCATCTCCAAGTCACTAGCAATATAAATACACTGTGTCAAATAGCTGAGCTGCCACAAATATATCTGTACCTGTACGATCGTGTAACGAGGTCGCCTTAGGCAGGACTTGAACCTAGGTCTCTGGTGTTCAAAGTGGGTTGTGTTTCCTACTGAACTTACTTTCAAGTATTGAAACCCAAGAGCAGAAGAGTAACAAGTCAGGAGACTTGAGTCTTCCAAAAATAAAAATATAATCTTTACTTAAGAAACCAAGGTAACAGTACAAATAAACTAGGATAGCCGAGCTTCCACAAACAGGGAAATAAAAATAGACACAAGGAGTCAAAAAAAAAAAAGGTACAATAAGGCACTGACTTAACTTGAGAGCTGGTGACTGGAGTACGTAGGCTCAAGACTGAACAATAGCAGGGAACAAGCACACTTATAAAGGATAAAACACAGGTGAAGGGAATCAGGGCTAATGAGGAGAGTACTGAGCAAGATTAGGTACAATACTGTAGGTCTGGAGGGAGCGTAACCAATAAGCTTAAGGAGAGCGTCCCTTGCAGGTAAGGAGTGGAACAGCAGTGCAGAGATGAGATCTTTACATATTGCTCACAGAGAGACTTTATAGATTCAGAAAAAGCATTTAATTCCTAGAAAGAAATTGCAACGAAGCTTGGTGACGATGACCCGGAGTGATGCAAAAAGCGACGTAGAGAAACATCAGATGCAAGTTTTCCAAAGCCATGAAAGAATGAAAGGAAGGAGTAAAGATATAAGGTAGCAAGTACTAAATACATGTGTTTTTGGGCACTTGCGAGGAGCGGGCTCTGGAGGGCGTTTGCAAGGAGGGGGCTCTGGGGCTGGAGCTGACACTGGAGCGAGCTCTGGGGCTGGAGACCACGACATCACCTCATACTCCACCAGCATTCCTAGGGGCACATGTGAGGTGGACGGCGGGCTTGAGTGAGCCGCAAACGACGGCAGGCTTGAGTGAGCCGCAAACGGCGGTGGGCTTGACTTCCCAGCGGACAGCGGTCTTGAGTGAGCCGCAGACGGCGGTGGTCTTGAGTTAACCGCGGATGGCGGCGTGCTTGGGAGAGCAGCGGACAGCGGCGAGCTTCTTGACAGCAGGCTTGAGTCCCCCATGGATGGTGGCGTTGATTTCCCCACGGATGGCGGGCTTGAGAGAGCCGCGGACGGCAGGCTTGGCTGAGGACCGGGCAGCGGGCTCTGCGTCGGGCTGGCTCTGGATCAGGGCTGAACACTCTGGGAGGTCCACGGGGCGATAGTAATTGGCCCCGATCCAGAACAGAGAATTAAGTGTGGCGCCGTCCAGCCCAGTCTACATGGTGAGCCCAAAGAACTCCCGCGCATACTCCACAAACGGGAGGTCTCGGCAGGCCAGGGCGGAAAACCGTGCGGTGGTTTTCAGACGCGGGGACAAAACAGAAAAACAAACGGGGAGAAGGAGCGCTGCTCACTATTTTTGTGGCTCTGCTGTTCTGTTACGATCATGCTGGGGTTGAAGGAGTGAGGAAACGAGCAGACGAGGAATTCACAAAATGAGAGTCTTTAATATCCAACAGGGAAACACAGAGCACAGGCAAGGAAGACATTCAACAGCAGACAAAAACCAAAGGAGAACACAGGACTTATAAAGACAGGGAATGTAATCAGCAAGAACAGAAGCAGGGGTGGAGTAATTAATCAAAAACCATGGAAACTAATAATAAGAACCGGAACTAAACCAAATAAGGGCAGACAGGAACACACGTGACACCAGCAGTGCGGGGGTGTTGAAATGTTTGAAAACAGTATACCGTCGCTCAGCCTTTTCAAACTTCTTTTTGCCCCCAAACAAAGAATGAAAACAAACTTCATTTGAAGTATGTCTGGCAGTGGCGCCTCCAGAAATTTTTCATAGGGGTGGCCAGATGGGGCCACTTAAAATCCTGGGGTGGCACACCAAAACTATAAACCATAATTTCAGAATTTTATTCTACTGTTGTAGTAAACTGTCTGAGCGCGCAACAGCGGCATGGACGGAGGGGCGGGGGAGAGGGCTGGCTACTGTGTGCGATCGAAGGTCTAGAGCGGCTTGCCTGCCTGGCTGTGCATTAGGGACGAAATGCATAACTGATGCTACTAAAATTTATACTGGTCAGTGGGGTGGCCAGTGGGGTGGCCAGGAGTCGGCCAGGGGTGGCCACGGTCACCCCTGGCCACCCCCTGGTGGCGCCAGTGATGTCTGGGCCTTAATGGAGTGCGTGTCGCGCTTGCTTCAAGATCTTTTACTGTGTATACTCCAATTGATGCATGAACAGATTCACAATGTGAATCTATACTTATTTACCCATTTTCCACCTTACCTTATATTTTATGCAACCATTTTAATCCATTATGAAGCACATGTCCCGTGGCTCCCAAGCTTTGATCGTGCCTGCCTCAAGATCTCTCCCTGTTTACAGCCACCGCCCACCAGACACTGCAATTGATGCCCATGATTTTTAAAGTTATCTCACCTTGGCAGTGGCATGTTCTGTGAAAGCTGCACCTAGATCTGATTGGTGAAGTGTCACCTGGGGCCGGCAGAGTAGGACTAGCAGCATTTTCTGTATAGTCATGTGCATCAATTGGAGTGTAAACAGACAGAGATATTGAGGCAGGTGAAAAGCATTTGGTTAATAGTGAATATTGACCTATTGTGTGCACCGTTGTGGCTCCCGCTGTTAGCAGGGGATAATCGCTACATTTCTGGTAAAAAAGAGAGAATTATTTATTGTGTAAGATGCTGAAGGTTGCACTGTCTGTTCATTCACACAGGCACAAACTGCTTGTTAGCTGCCTTTAGTGGAGCCTTTTTACCTGCAATGTTCAAAGCAGTCGTCACAATCGTCTTTGAGTGACGTCACCTCTCAATATAAACACGCCCCATAATATAGTCCCGCCCCTGACACTGATTGATAGCTTTCCATGCAAGGCATCGGAAATTCAAATGCAAAATGAATTGCAATTCCATTTAAGTTTTGGCAGGTTATATGTGCAACAAAATTGTCCAGAATATCCTTCCAAATATGTCTTTTCTAGATTGAAGTCTAAATTTATTCAGCAAACTGAAATGAATCAAATATGTTCCTTTATAACAAATCTGTGTTTGTGAACTACAGCAGGCTAGAAAATACAATTTCTACTTTTGTGCAGGTAAACCTGCTCTGGGTCAGGTCACAGGGTTTAGCGCTAGTTTCACACTAGAGTGAGCCTGAAAAGCACCTGGAAATGATTTTGTGCTATCAATCCTAGTCCTGTCTGTCTCCACAGTGCCTTCAAGGTGAAGCTTGTCTCTATCAGGATGCGATGAATGACTTTATCTGCTCAACTGACCATTTGAAAAAAATCTATTAAGACCATCACACAGAGGCCTGAGAGTGATGCCATTGTTCACCCAGTCATTGTGTTCGTCCGTTTTGTGAGAGCTGGTCATTGTGTTAATGTGTGATGTATGTCTGTGTGCTATTACGTGTATATATTGTTTAACTGTTGTAGAAGATCGTTTTATTGATTTATTGAACAAGAGTGGGAGACAACTTCTCACCAGGGCTGTACTGCATCTATGTAGCTTTATATGGACTATATGCTTTATAGTCCAAGTACAAATGCCCATGTTAAAGTATTAATTTCTTTTAAAAAAAGAGAGATTTCTATTTTGAATAAATGCTGTTGTTTTTAACGTTTTATTCATCAAAAAAAAAAAAAAAAAAAAAAAGAAATATATATATATATATATATATATATATATATATATATATATATATATATATATATATATATATATATATATATATATATATATATATATAACACAGGGAAACACAGGGCTTATAAACTGGGAAAGTAATCAGGAAGAACTGAAACAGGTGGAGTGATTGATCAAAAACTATGGAAACTAATAGACACTATGGAGGACAGGAAAATGGCCAAATAAGGAAAACCAGGAGAACACATATGTGACAAGTGTAGGGACCAATTTTCACTATTAATTAGTTGCTTATTAGTATGACTATTATTCACATATTGCCATGACCATATTCTATGTCCCTAATCCAACCCAATACCTAAACTTAACAACTACCTTACTATCTATTAATAAGCAGCAAGTTGACCTTAAAGGAACACTCCATTTTTTTTGGAAATAGGCTCATTCTCCAACTCCCTCAGAGTTAATAAGTTGAGTTTTATAGTTTTTGAATCCATTCAGTCGATCTCCGGGTCTGGCGATAGCACTTTTAGCATAGCTTAGCATAGATCATTGAATCCGATTAGACCAGTAGCATTGCGTTAAAAATGATCAAAGAGTTTCGATAGTTTTCCTATTTAAAACTTGACTCTTCTGTAGTTATATCGTGTACTAAGACCGGCAGAAAATGAAAAGTTGCGATTTTCTAGTCCGATTTGACTAGGAACTATACTCTCATTCCGGTGTAATAATCAAGGAACTTTGCTGCCGTAACATGGCCGCAGCAGGCGCAGTGATATTACGCAGGGCCTGAAAGTAGTCCCCAGCTAGGTAACTAGTTATAATATAGCTGGGGACTACTTTCAGGCGCTACGTAATATCACTGCGCCTGCTGCGGCCATGTTACGGCAGCAAAGTTCCTTGATTATTACGCCGGACTGGGAGTATAGTTCCTAATCATATATGCCTAGAAAATCGCAACTTTTCATTTTCCGCCGGTCTTAGTACACGATATAACTACAGAAGAGTCAAGTTTTAAATAGGAAAACTATCGAAACTCTTTGGTCATTTTTGAACGCGATGCTACTGGTCTAATCGGATTCAATGATCTATGCTAAGCTATGCTAAAAGTGCTATCGCCAGACCCGGAGATCGGCTGAATGGATTCAAAAACGGTAAAACTCAACTTATTAACTCTGGGGGAGTTGGAGAATGAGCCTATTTCCAAAAAAAGTGGAGTGTTCCTTTAATATTTATTGTGACCAAAAATCCTACTGATCCCAATTTTTTTTTTTTTCAAATTTTTTTTTTTTAAGAAACACAAAAAAATGTATTTTTTTTTGTACCCAATATTTGAAGTTGTCTTTAAAAAGTTTGTCTTTCAAAAATAAATCCAGAGTAAAATCATAAATATTTACTTCAGTCTCCCCCAATATATTACACCTTTTAGAAAGGGTCAAGAGTTTGTAAGTGCGAATACTTCCATGTATTTCCTGTTTGATCACACTGCAAACATTTATGAAATCTGAGTACTCAAATTTCATCCATTTAATTTGTCAAAAGAAAACAAATAGGCATTAATATGTGCTTAATTACTACTAATAAATGGCTAATATACTAGTAATATGCATGATAATAAGCAACTAGTTAAGAGACCCTAAAATAAAGTGCTACCTGTCGGTATAGAGGCGTGGAGGGGTTAGTGAGGTTTAAATGAGTTTTGCTTAAGGCAATGGCCATTACTGGCCTCCCATAGTTAGACAATGATCAACTAAACCTCACAATCTTCTCCTGCTAAACTGGAACAGAAAATGGGGGGGGGGCTGAATAAATATATCAAATGATGGCACTTTGAATTAATGACTCTGTATCTCTGCTCAGTACATTGACCAAGGACAGCTGTGTTTCTTTCTAAATCATCTCTGTCCCTAATGGCTCTAGCACTCAGCAGAGGACAGAATACTGAGAATTCTTCCTCTGGTGAAAGTCCATGTGAGTGCATGTGACCAGTTACTTTAGTACAAATGTGTGTGGTTAGCAAATGTAGTCAGTTAAATGAGAGAGTGTAGAGGTTTATCACCCGGTGTGAATGTGAATCAGCTCCAAAGGAAAACTAAAGGAAATCCAATTCAGATTTAATGAGGTGTGGGGTTGGAAGGAACATGGCCTACTCCTGCCGGCTGAAAGGGGATTGATTAATGAAAACTTCTTAAACTGCTCAAAAGTTCAGACGTTTTCTGAAGAATTATGTCAAAAAAGTACTGTGATGGTATCAATTTTACAGCAAATGTATGATGGCCACAGATTCCAACATATTCGGTCCAGTCGGAGGATTTGAAACATGTCAAAACTGGATTATGTGTATCCTGAAATGACCTTTTAATAATATATTTTTATCATAATGTCATTCCAGACCTACGTGTCTTTCTTTTTTCTTGTTTCTTCTGTGGAAGATATTTTGGACCCTGCTGATTTCCAAAAAAAAACAGTTCTCCATAATATCTTCTTTTGTGTTTAACAACAAATGCCATGACAATGATGACAAAATGTGAAATTTTAGGTGAACTATCTCTTTAAAAATGCTTTGTGTTTACCAACACTTTCGCTGAACTATTTGCTTCTGAAAAATCAGAATGTGCTCATTAAAAATCGAGTGTGACAGAGCCATTTGCACTGTGTATATATTTCTGGAAATGCATGTAGTTTTCAGCATTTCATTTTGCTTTCATGCTAGGGTGTGAATGCCTTTGATTTGATTAAACGCTGAAGTGAGACTAAAGTTTATTGAATTCCTTTTCTTTGATTTGTTTGAGACATTCAACATCCCTAGCTGGAAAAACAAAAGCCATCTCATGGGTAAACAGTCACTCAAGCATTCTGAAGCATACACACATTTTTGCCTTCTTGTATTCACACCTCGCCAAAGCAAGAAATGCTTTCTCTCAGTCATTTAGAGGTTTGTGGGTAAATTTTGTGGGGATACAAAAATAGAAATATCCCCAAGGGGGTGAGTACTGGCCTTTAAAGTTTGCCCCAGATGTTTGTTGTGTGTGATACAAAGACATTGGTCCATAAATGATAACAGTTTTCCTGAATTACCCTAGGGGATCAAAACGAGTATATGTATATTTTTAACATCTTATCTTTCATCGACTTATTCAGAAGTGCAGAAAATAAGCTCATTAATAAACTCATAAATAAATGAAGCCTCTCTGTAATTTTTTGCAGATGTGGTCACTATCATTATATAATGTTAATAGGCAAAGATCTCAGACTAAGCCATTGATTACTTCAGAGAGAGCAGGTTCATAGTCACACAGAATATTTTAGAAGTTTGCAATTTCAGATGTACAATTATATGATGCAGTATCATCTTTTGCACCTGATGATCTTGTATATGAATGCATGAATGTAAAATTTAAATATGTATTTACAGCAATGGGTCACTAAAAATGTACTCACCCTCAGGCCATACAAGTTTGTTTTTTCTTCTTCTGAACAGATTTGGAGCATTTAATCACTTGTTCACCAACGGATCCTTTGCAGTGAATGGGTGCCATCAGAATGAGAGTCCAAACAGCTGATAAAAACATTGCAATAATTTACAAGTAATACAATAATTATTCATAAGCTATGTGTTTGTGAATAATCCATCATTGAAACCTTTTTAACTTCTAACCTTTGCTTAAAATACTAGTCGTCCAGTGATAAAGCTATTTCATCTGAATTAGGAGAGAAATATGCAAGCACTGTTTGTGAATTACTTGTGATATTATTATTGTGATGTTTCCATCAGTTGTTTGGACTCTCATTCTGACGGCACCCATTCACTGCAGAGGATCCATTGGTGAGTAAGTGATGTAATGGTGAATTTCTCATAATCTGTTCTGATGAAGAAACAAACTCATCTTGGATGGAATGAGGGTGAGTAGATTTTCAGCAAATTTTCTATTCCTTTCCTAAGGTTAGCTATTCCTATGATTACTTTTGTCAACTTACATACTATATTGAGTAAAGACTATTAATACCACAGTCTACTGTAGATGACTTCAGCGCCAACTCAGTTTTGATTTCATGGGGTGATTTTACTTACTAATGTTGTTGATTTGGAAGGTTTTCTTTGTCTGTATAAATTCTGAAATAATTCCGCACAAGGTTTTCATCTGATATGACAGTACTTTTTTTAAGTGAGATGGACAATAGCATGATGGTGGCATTCACGTCGAACAGCACCACTGGCTAGAGGTTTCCATGGATACGAATCAAGACTTTGGCATCATCTTTACAATTGAGACAAGACAGCAGTGAGAAAAGAAGAGATGTGAATATGTAAATGTGCAGAGCTGAGAAAAAAAAAAAAAGACCACAGGAGATTGTTGAAGATTCCAACACAAAGCAAATGCCAAGACATTAAAAACGTATCATAAATAATGAATTAATAGCAGGTAATGTTTGGACCCAGTTCAACAAGCATCCCAGCATGTGCACTCCCGAGGAGACAGGCTGTGTTATTTTACCAGTCCTCAGAAAGAAGCCTACAAACAAAACTGTTTTTGTTGATTTTCGATCTGAATTTTTTTTTCATCCTCCATTTGGAAGTATTTAGTTAATACTGATATATATTGTCTGTAAATATGTATATATATTTCCATGAATTCTCAAAATAATGTCTAGATTTACCTAAGAATATTGTCTGTCATAACGAGATTGATTTCCAATTCATTTCTGAGGGTTAAAAAGCTCACCCAATTGGCCTCCATTCTTCGTCACAGAGGCATGGAAAACTGTTGGTAATTTCTGTCTTTTCATGCAGAAACCACATCATCTGGTTCAGAAGAAGGTCTTCCCAGCCCAAGAGATAAATTGTCATTCTGAGAGTTTCTTGAAAGGCTAACTTGGAGGCTAGCCGATTGCATCCGCTAATCTGGGTTTAGTATTGGCAAACAAAAGCCGGTCTTTAGATATTCAGGCAGAAACATGTCCTACAAGTCTCCAGTCACAGCCTTTCTCTGTATCATCTGCTCTGGCTTTCTGCTCCAAGCCCTGTGGTTTACGGTTCAAAGCATGGACTTAGAGTTCTCAATGGCGGCACTTCATTGGCCGCCTTGTTTACATGACTAAAGTAGTAATCGTTTGATACAGCAGTACTCTTGTTTTGCTCATTGGCAAATTACCCTCAAAGCTCCCGCCTGTGGAATACCAGACAACAGCTCACATTTGTATGAAACATGTGATGCTGTCTATTGTGCCATGTTGTAGGGCTCCGTTGACATTAAAAACAATTCAAGGGCCCTTTATTTTTTAAGGAAATAAAGAAATCTGCATTTATTTACAGTTACATCACAGTTTAGAACTTTTATGTCCATGCAGAGACATTAGGGAATTCATTACTTGGAGATTTTTCATTTTGACCAATTTCCTTTTTTTTATTTTTTATTTTTTCCTGGCTCTAGTGGTTTTAAAAGCTGACATTTTTTAAATGTATAATTTTGGAAATTTGTGGAATTTATGGAATCCAATGGGGGGCCAATGATGCGGTCAATTTGACTCCAACAAGTTGTAACAATATTTCTACAGTTTTTCCAATATGCATTTGTGTGTCAAACTTTGCACTTGTCGGACTTTTTACCCTAAATGAGAAATATTTACCAAATTTCAAGAAGACATAAATAGTGTAACTAGTATTTTGAGCAGTTTGAAAATCTACTGTGGGTCAAACTGACCTCCAAAACAACAAAAGAGTTAACTGCATGCACTGCATTATGAGGAAACTTAATTTTTATGACTAAAAGTAAAAGTGATGCTTGCTTATCTTTGTCTTGTCATGTCGTTCTGCACTGGAAGCTTCTGTCACCAAGACAAACTCATTGTGATCGAAAGCATACTTGGCAATAAATCTCATTCTGGTTCTTAGCACTAAATACAGCACTGCATTTCATTCCACACAAAGACTTCCAGCAAAAGAACTGAAGCCAGCATTTTTTTCAACTATGATGTTACTGCAATAAAATGATTTTCAGTGCTAATACTGTTGCCCTGTTATATTTCGAAATGTGCAGTAGGGGTTAATAACCTGAATGTATTGTGTGGACTAGTGCCATCATTTAATATTCTATTAAATGATGGCACTAGTTATTTTTTAAGTGTTGCTTATAAACTTGGCATTTGAGACTGACCTCATCTGAGCTACAACGCTAGATAATTGTTAAAGGATTATCACAATGCTGTTTGCTTTTGACCAAAACAATCACAAGGCAATTAACAAAGAAAGTTATTTTCAGCTCTTCTATTTCCACAGAAGCCCAAATGGAATTGAGTTAATTAAGCAAAAACTGAGCAATATTAGATAATTGCTCCCAGTAACTTTCTAAAACCAATTAAATTAGGTTAAGTCACACAAGAAATAATTGGAAAATTTGGGTCTTGAACCAATATGCATTTCACATATAAACACAGTTGTTAATTTATTTGTTTTTACTTGTTTGATATTATTTTATCCTATATGGACACAGAATGTTTTTTTTTGGTTTTTTTTCCACTGCAGAAAACATCATTAGACATAATGTTCTGAAACTAATAACTTTTAAATACTGCATGTGGTTTACAATTACATGGAAATGTATTATAGTTTGAATTTACATTAAATGCAGTTAGTTAAACTTAAGAGTGCTTTTTGGTCTCATCTAAGTAGGACTTCAGTAACACTTTATTTTAAGGACCAATTCTCACTATTAGCAGGTAGCTTAGTAGCATGCATATTACTAGCATATTGGCTGTTTTTATTAGTACTTATTAGGAACATAATAATGCCTTATTCTGTAATCACCATGTTTTAGATCCCTTAACCAATACTTAAACTTTTAAAGCAGCAAATTAAGGAATGCTAAAATATAGATGCTGACTAGCTGAATCTTGAGCCTGACTGTGTCACATACAACAACACTGGCTAAAATGATTTTGGGGTGGGACCATCTGTTATTTGGAGGTGGTATATGCAGTGGTAAATGTTTTAAACCTGTAAACAGTCTGTACTTTTTAAATTTCATTCGGTGCCACTAGTAACTTTGAAATTACGCACTTCAGCTGTAGGCCTAAGTAATAAATAGATTATAGCTCATATCTAATGTGTAGATACTCTTCACTTTCTATTTCTTTAATCTCTTAAAAAAAAAAAGGCTTTACTTTAATATTTTCAACTCGAAAAAGCTTGAGAGTTTGAAATCAGAGGGCTTAGCTTATCTTGTGTCAATGCCTGCCCTGCTAGCATCTACCCTCTTTGAAGGATCGAACAAACCTAATGACCTTACAGCGAATAGCACTGCATAACACCATCCGCAGCCTCCATCTCCATCCTTAACCAACTCAGTTCAGAAGCCCTGTGTGTTCAGCGTTAAGCCCCTGCTGAAGCTCACTGCCATGTCTTATATATCACAGCGCAAACTCAATTAATGAGCAGCAGTGCGTCAGCACTCCTTACCAGCACCTCTGAAAGCACAAGCTTAGCTGGCCTTCTCTCTTAGGTTTGCTCACAGTATGCGGCTCTTGGCGGTGGAATCTGTCTCGCTCTCTGAACTACAGCTCAGTGAGGGGCTCAAAGTGCTGACTGTACTGGAGGTCCACTGAGTGAGAGGAGGGTGTCTGGGGTGGATGAAAGGGACGTTTTCTCATCCCACTGTGCTTGGTATGGGCCTCATGGTGCATCTTCAGCACCATACAGGGATGTTTTAATGATAGTATTCACTCAGTTACTGAACTATGGTTTTAACTCAATTAACTTAAAAGCAATAGTTCGCCTAAAAATAACATTTGCTGACAGCTTAAATTTAGCATTAAATGGATCCTCTGCAGTGTATGGGTGCCGTTAAAATGTCCAAACAGCTGATAAAAACATCTCAATAATCCACAGGTAATCCAAGACTCCAGTCCATCAGTTAATGTCTTGTGAAAATCTGTGTTTGTAAGAAACAAATCCATCATTAAGAGGGTTTAACTTTTTTTCTTTGTCAAAATACCAGTCCATAATCTATAACAACACCCCTGTTGTCCTTTCAATCCACCAATATACAGTATTTCTTTAGAACAGTTCTGGACTGTTTTCACTTCCATTTCTCTTCTGATTCAGACAAGACAACTTCTGACTTTTTAACCGTTTCAATTTAAAAATGCTTTAATAATGGATTTCTCCCCTAAAAATACATTTTTCACTTCGCAAGATGGACTGGAGTCATATATTACTTGTGAATTATTCTCATGATTTTATCAGCAATTTGAACATTCTGATGGCACCCATTCATTGTTGGTGAGCAAGTGATGTAATTATACATTTCTCAAATTCCGGAGAACTCTTAATGGTCCTAAAACTGGCTTCATTTTCTTTATGCAAATAAAATTTCTAATTTTCTTTCTTTTGATTTTGAGAGGAAATTTGACCTGGGCAAGTTTTTATATATATATATTTTTTTTTATTATTATTATTTGCATTTTAAATGAAAATCCAAAAAAAAAAAAAAAAAAAAAAGATTTCACTTCATATATAAATAAATGTCTCCATAAATAGGAGGTGGAGGAGGTATAAGCAAAAGGCAAGGCAAACATTCATCTTGAGTACAAAACAGCACAGCACATCTCTAAGAACAGAACTTTGAAATTTGTAATGCTTGTGAGTTGAATTGTTCGGCATACAGTGGCGAGCCGAGTCTCTGGGGAAGGCTTTGTTATTCTAAAAGCACATTTCTGTGGGAAACGAAAACTTTTGAGCTTTCTGTGTGGTAAAGTAACTGTCTCTTCTGTAGGAGCAATGATAAAGGTTTCTAAATACATCTGAAGTAATTGTGAGCATACAGCTGTCACAAGAGATAACAGACAAAAGGATATATTGTGGAAATGGGCAGCTGTATCCAGTAATGCTTTCATGGGCGCAACATTCAGCGACATCAGCCAAGAGGTTTTACAAGCCTTGGCAAAGATCAACTGCATTATTGTCAGTGATAAGTAGCATCCATTAGCATAATTGAGATTATCACAACTGGGCAACACGCACAGTGTAAAACATGCAAACTTATTCAAAGTGCACAAACCAGAGTGATAAACCAGTCTGCTTAGAATTACAGCATCTGTGAATTGATCACATTGAAAATACAAGGTAAAAAAACAACAACTTGTTTAGTGGGGCTTATTACCCTCATTGGTCTTATTTCACAATTCATTTTTTGGTTCTATACCGTGGTCCATTTGTGAGTAAGCACAAGTGGCAGCTGTTTACTGCTGTAGTTAACTAATGACTCAGGAGAAGGTGCCATCTTCACTATTTTATTCATATTTTTGCTCGTTTGGTTTTACTACTAAACCTAACACATACTGATACAGATCAGCATTTGGGCAGCACACATCTGCCACGAATGAGTTATGAAATGACAAAACAGACAATTTTGCATTTTGCACTAGTGACTCACTTCAATAAGTTTTCTTACTAATTAATGTGCTTTCAAACTACCATATTCGGTGCGCACCAAGGTTTGTATGATTTGATAACTGTTTCCTGAAGAGCGTTTTTAAAAAGATTGTCTGCACTACAGTGCATGTGAATTCTGGTACGATTCGCTGCTGATCTGAACACAATCTTCCTAAATTGTGGAAGTTAACTGTTGTTAATTATTCAAGATTTGGTCAAATTGTGTTTGTGAGTCAGTTTCCTGACTGACGGACAGGAAGCAGGGAGATATTTATATATATTTCCACATCCAGCTCTTGTGATCTTTAAAACCTTTGTAATTCATTCATAGCAAATAGATGCAAGTGTCTTTCTGTGCCGATGTTCAGGAAACAAAATAAAAACAAAAGTTCAAAAGCCAAAGGACAAAAGTAAGGCGAGAAACGATATCCATTTTGATGCATTTTCATGTCATCTATCTTACCATATTCCCCATTGTCGTGGCTCAAACCATGACATGCATTCGGAAAGAGTCATGTAAAGAAAGAAGCAGAAGAATATGTTCAGAAATACAGAGATTTTCGGTGCATTTAGTGTCTTTTTTTTTATGGGGTTGGTTAATATATTTGTAACAGAGTTAGGGAAAATGGACGTGGGAACCAGCAAACGTTTAACCCTGCTAAAAACCCTGCAAAGAAAAAAAAGTTAAGAACATGTTTAGAAATACAGTGAGTCTTGCTTCACTTTAACACAAGCTAATATGTTTTTTTTCATGTTGTCACAAGATATTTCTTACTATTGTGACGGCTCAAACCATGGCATGGTGGAAAGAGTCATGCAAGGTAAGAAAGAGAAGAGCGTGTTCTTCTCTTTCATGTGAAACACAGTGAATTGTTGATGTATTAAAAACAGATAACATTCAGATTTGACTTGCCTTTTATTTCTGTCACATGAACTTTCTTATCATGCTTACAATTATAGCGGATCAAACAGAGGCATGTTGTTGGAAAGAATCATACAAACAATCAAACAGCGAAGAATATGTTCAGAAAAAATGTGATTTTCCATATCTACAAAACTGCATAGATATGTATAGGTAGAATCCAAGTTCAGCCGCAGATATAGATAGTAATGCATGCGCTAGGGTTGCAAACTTGCTCTCGGGTATCCACGGATCTGCTTCGACCATTCCAATGTGGCGGATGGCATACATACTGTATGGAAACAGCCGCTAATAGGGCATCTACCTATACATACAGTATCTATTCAAAACTGTAGTTTCATGATGTGACAAAAGTTCAATTAAGGTGCAATTTCTTTAATTAACTGAATTCAGCTTTTATTGTACTTCAGTAAAAAGTGGAGTACCTGAGTTGCAATGAGCCATAAACATATAGCATAGGATAGGAGTATATAAATGACTGCACAATGTTAATTTATTATGGACATAAAAACAATAATAAGTGATATAATTCAGAGTTTTGCTGTCCTTAAATCTCCAATTAGAAGTTTGGAATTTGGAATAAAGCAAACTAAATACAGACATCCTGCAGAAACTCAGGGAGGTAGCCTCACACCAATGATTTGTAATATATTACAACATGCCTGTAATGTAATATAATGTGAGATTGTAAGCCTCATCACATAGTTGTACATAAATACAGTAGCTCAGATTAAAATCAATTAAATTTAAATTTACATGAAATCAGCACACAGCTGAACTCTCTTCTTCTTTTCATTTGCAATAGTTGGTATTTAACAAAAACATTGCTAAAATCACAGTGTATGCCCAGTTGTTGTTGTTGTTTTTTTGTTGTGCCACAATCATCGTTCCCACAAAGCGGATATAGAGTGACGACATCTGAACAGAGGTGGAATTCAAAACGCATGTGTTCCAGGTTGAATGGTAAATGCATCTTGGCTTACAGCTTGTCATTGAATCACCAAAAAAAAGCACTTTAATGCTCTAGACAGGGCTTCTCTTTCTCTCTCTCTCTCTCGCTCTCTTGATTTCTGGTATATTGTATATAATTTGTGGGCGGCAGTTAATATATTATAATAACCGAGACACTGATGATTTGGTTCTGAGTGGCAGCAACATGTGAGAAGTGGAGGTACACAAGCAAAAGTGAAGGTACGCTAAAGATTACACTAAAGAACAAAGACGCAATTCCACTTTTCAGTGTATTCATGTGTAAGTACAGTATCACTCTATCTGAATTGCAGCAGATGATGAGCTACAATGACTTTGCATTTGCATAAATCTTTAATTACCCCTGTGAGTCACTGCATTTGACTAGTGTGGCTTCTGATGTCAATAATAAATAAAGTCCTTAGCTAAGCTTTCTGTCATTGTGTTAATCACCCTGCCCTTGAGACACGGTCATCTCATCTCTTCTAGCTCTGGTTGCATTCAACCAACTGGTGCTCAGAATTGAGAAAAAGCACAGTTGCCAATGATGTTTTACGGACTCTACCATGGTTTTAGACAGAGCTGGGTTGTAACCGATTAATCTGGATAATCCCAAAAATGTTGTACATGTAATTAGATTATATTACATTTTAAAATATTTGTATCAGACTACAGTTACTTTTTATAAGAGCAGGCCATATGGTATTTTAAAGTGTCCTAATATTGTGTTTGAGTCAATATTGGTTTATTTATCCATTCAACTGTACCAGAGTTTGTTTGGAAGCGGACTGAGACCACCTCTTCAGCTGGGTCTCGGTACGGTTGTTTGGTCCGCATCAGAGTGCAATTGCTGTATTCACACCTACCCAAAAGATCCGCACCAAAGGGGGAAACGAACCTGAGTTCGATTCAATCGAACCAAACAAGACAGGTGTGAATACAGCCTTAATATTAGAGTAATTTCGAAACGATTCGTTCCAAGCAAGTTCAGAGAAAACCCCTCCCTTCCATAAGCCTACTCTGCTCTGATTGGTCAGCTGGCCAAGCCTGTTGTGATTGGCACAGAGAGGAGTCCTTGAGCAAGTTAGCGAGCTCTACCATTGACAAAGCACCTTTACTTAAAACAATAATATAGTGCTCCAATCCGTTTTTAAAATTATGACGTTAAAATACAAAAACACTTTTGCAAGCGAATCGTGCCCACAGCTAAAGTTTAGCTGCTAAAACTGTAAGCACTTAAAACAATAATGGTGGATACTTTAGCCGAGTGCTAACGTGACTAACTGATGAAACAATACTGTTTGTAAACCAAAATATGCCTACTGTAATGTTTGAAGAACAACAGACAAAAGACGCTCTGTATCTTAACTTTAAATCAGAACGCAAAACAGCTGTATCACAGGCGCACCAGCCTAACTCGCTCGTCTCTCTCTACCAGGAATTTTATTCTCTGCATTAATCCTAAAACTGCCGGTGTTGTGCCCATTTTCAACTCCCTGCTAAATTATTACCCCCCTCGTTGAAATCGCCACCTGATTGCCTAATCCTAACCCCACCCCTAATCCTAACCCCTCCCCCACACCTAACCCTAAACCTACCAATATTAGGGTGGTCCGAATTCAGCACTACACCGGTGCAGCAAAATAAACAGCAATTTCACAATGATTATGAAGTCTGTGTGCTACACTATATTATTTATTATTAAACGAAGTAATTAAAACAACGTCAGTCTACATTAATCAACACATTCTTAGGAAATAGTGGGTTAATAGGGAATTATCAGAACTATTTCTGTAAGACAGTAATATCGTGCTTTAACTGGAAACCTAAAGCTGCACTAGGTATACATCACATATTAGCACAAAAACTTGATATTTTGAGCACTCAGTTGAAAATGAACACATAACGTATCAATCAATCTTACAGGTTGGTTCGGAGAGTTTGTTAGTCCAAATAAAGAAGATTAGAAGCTCTCTTTTGAGAGACAATATCTTTATTTATCTTTATTAACAACTTTGCAGACTGTTTTCATTTAAGGATAGCTACTTTATAAACTGCAAAAGAGATATTTTTCAAAAACCCATATGACCTGCTCTTTAATGATTACATGATTACATATTTTTCACATGGTCATGTAACAGGTAAACAGGTATATAATATTTTGGTCACACTTCATTTTAAGGTAAAATTCTCGCTATTAACAAATCATTAACTATGACATTTGCCTCAATAAACTCCTAATTTGCTGCTTATTAATAGTTAGTAAGGTAGTTGTTAAATTCAGGTATTGGATTATTCCTGAATTTAAGGATTAATCCAATAGGATTAGGATTAGGGATGTAGGATTAGGGATGTAGGATTAGGGATGTAGAATATGGTCATGCAGAATATGTGCGTCATAAATACTAATAAACAGCCAATATGTTAATAATAAGCATGCTAATAAGCAGCTAGTTTAATTGGTCCCTAAACTAAAGTGTTAGCAATATTTCATATTTTTATTTTGCTTCATTGTGTTAAGTGTTTTGTTTTGATTGCTGTAATTTTAAAAATATTGGTAACACTTTATTTTAGGGTCTCTTAACTAGTTGCTTATTAGCATGCATATTACTAGAATATTAGCCATTTATTAGTACTAATTAAGCACATATTAATGCCTTATTGTACATGACCTTATTCTAACCAATACCTAAACTTAACAAATAACTTACTAGCTATTAATAAGCAGCAAATTGAGAATTTATTGAGGGAAAAGTTGTAGTTAATGGTGAATAAGTGTTCCCTATTCTAAAGTGTTACCAAAATATTTATTTTAATTTTAATTTTTATGATTTAGCCTAATTAATTATTAGCTTTTCAAGAAATCAACTTACAAACCCCATGCAGTTCCATAAAGTTTGGAAAATCTTGATGCAATGTTGTAATTAATGCACTTCATGTTGTTAAGAACAATGAATGGATAATATTTTCACAGTTATGGACTTTGTTGTGTTTTCTCCCTCCCTCATATTTGGTTATGTTCCTGTTCCTGTTCTCGTTGTGTCTTTACTAGATCATCCTCCTCACTTGCCTGTCCCTCATCAGCTCCCCTTTTTTAAGTAAAGTCTGTGCATTCTGTCTTTGTCCGGAATTGTGAATGTTACCCTGTGTGCTAGACCCTCTTCATCTTGTGGACTACTATTAAAAGGACTTGTTTCTATAATCTTACTTATGCTTGTGTCTTCCTAGCAGCAGACTTGTGACATATATCAGTATGATACAAGATTATCGCATTTCAACATGCCAAACATTTAGGTCAAAATTTATCTAAAAGTAATATAAAAAAATTTGTCTGATTATACTACCTGAAATGAGTAATGTAATGAATTACTGTACATTACTAACTGCAATTTTTGTCATGTAATTTGGAATCAGTAAGGGATTACAATCAAGTAATCTAGGAAATATATCCAGCTCTGTTTTCAGATGTTCTAAGAATGATAATAATATATCTCTGAAGAACACAGAAAGCAATTGGGTCCAAGCTTACAGTGGCATCGTTTGATTGATGTAAAGAACATTAGGTGGAGGTGTCTGCAGTTTAGCTACTATCACCACAATCAATCTGGTTTGCCCCTCCACTAACAGCTCTTTGTTAGAAAACAACCACATGCAGTCTTGAACTTGAGTGTCCAATGACTTCGAACGCTCACCATGTGGTGATCCCCTACTGAGGTCTTTTGGAGGTCTCTGAGGACATATCGTTTTGAAGATAAATGGCCAGTGAAATGGTTAAGGGACTTTTAATGGCAGAATGACAACATAATCTTTTCATATGGCACTGCGGGAGGTATTTAGCACTCCTTTCCTGTTTGGCTTAGTGGTTAAACCCACTTAGAAAGCTTAGCAAAAACATCAGTGCAATTACAATAGAGTTCATCTTTCAATCCAAAACAGCTTTGGAGGCACAAAGAACTTATGAATCATTCAGTGATTCAGGCACACGTGCAACAAACATAATAACATGGACTAGGGTTGCAACAATAGAGTGCTGCAGGGATGACATATATTATAGGCCTAAACCTAGAAATGACTTAGTATTTTAGAACTTCTGGTTTCATCGTCCCAAAGGTTTTTTGGGTTTTTTTAATTGCTTTTGGTTAAATGCCTGAAATAAGGTCTGTGGAAAACAAGATATTTTCAAGTTTTATTCTATGACATAAAATACATCCGTAATAACCCCTTGTGATTTTTTTAATTGTCTTGAAAAAGGCTTACATTGGTTGTTGGGACATTAAACATCATCATGCTAAACAGGAGAACTTGAGGTTAAGCTGAATGAAAAGAAAAAGGAAGGAAATGAAGTGACGTGTGGCCAAGTATGGTGGCCCATAATTGGAATTTGTGCTCTGCGTTTAACCCATCCAAGTGCACACACACACACGGAAGTGAGTAGTGAACACACACACACACACACACACACACACACACACACACACACACCCCGTGAACACAATCAGTGGGCAGCCATTTATGCTGCGGCGCCCGGGGAGCAGTTGGGGGTTCGGTGCCTTGCTCAATAGTCTCACCTCGGTCATGGTATTGAGGGTGGAGAGCACTCTGGACATTCACTCCCCCCACCTACAATCCCTGACAGACCTGAGATTCGAACCCGCAACCTGCAAGTTACAAGTCCAACTCTCTAACCATTAGGCCACGACTGCCCCAAAATGTAACATCTACACATTTTGAGTTTTTGAAACACTCAAATATTTGAATGTATTCAACAGCACTCACTTTAATGCAAGTAAATAAATCCAATCTTTAGTTTTTATATGACCCTGCCACCCTGACATCATTATCACATGACTCAGCTGATTGTTTCTTTTTGTATCAGCAGCCAATGAGCTTGCTGCTCAACATTCAAATACTTGGCTAGTGCTTGCTGTAGCAGTTGCAGCGCACTTCAGAAACCCTCCACCTTCCCCAGCTCCACCTATATAGATCTTATACGAGATCATTTATGTATGCTATATGGGGTTATTTCATATATGTTATGGGCAGCAGCAGTATTTCTTACATGCTCACAGCAGCATGTTGTGGATATATTGGCAGTAGCAAGTCTCTGTACTTGCTCTGCCACCACAGCAGCGTAGCAGATCTGTTCGGCCAAGACCAAACACATTAACATTGTCATGTACAGTACCATGCAAATCCCTCCAAGAGTTGTCATGACAGAAGTAGCTTTAAGGCTACGATATCTAACTTTTTTGAAAATAATAAAAATAATAATAATAGGAGATTCTAAAATATCATTTTCCAAACCATGTTTTTACATTACTTGGAGTTTTTAGGATGGATTTTGAAGGAAATTGCATACATACTGTATGCCATTAGTTTCATGTCATCCATACACAGAGAAAAGTAGGTCCGGCTACACATTGAGTGATAAAAATCAACCATTGATCATTCAAAATGGCAATTTCTTTTGTAAATCAAGTACTAAAACTATGCAGACAGCATGTGCAAATAAACAACGTTATCAGCAATGAGAAGTCTGTGACATTTTTCCAGGGATTGTTTGCGTGATGTCGCTGCTGAGGGTTTCATTTCTTCTTCTCACCTCAGTGCGCATGAGATTAAATGCACTTTTCTGACAGGGTGCTAGACAGGACAGTAAACTAATGACTTATAAATCTGACCATGAGGAAAAGTCATGATTAAAAAAGTTTGCAGAAGCCTCAACGCTTCAGGATTCCAAGAAAGTGGCCTACGGGGAGTGAGGAGAAGGGGCTAAAGGCGCCTTATGTAATTCTGCCGCTGATGAAAACTCTTAATGCCATTTCTATCTTATCAAGGTCCCCTCCTCAGCCCCGGCAATAGAGCCATCATCTGAATACTAATGCATCGGTAAGGGCATGCTAGAGTTCCATTAAAGTGAAAAAAATTCATTGCACACCTGAGCTGAGGCAAACTCCTCATCAATTACAGCTCTGAATAGCCAAACTCTCTTAATTTTTTCCTTACTTGTAAACTGATAGAATGACAGTAAATTAAGTATTTGTACGTGTGCATAGAATGAGCTATAGTGACATATTTTTAGAACATTGAGCAGTATCAGTGTTGTCAGTGTCTTCTTTATAAACAATCATATACGATTCTATATTTCGCATGCAACTCTAAGGCCTTCACAAGCCCGTTTTACCTGTATAATCAGATGTGTTGAGTGAATAAGGTTAGGAACTCTGTTAGAATATATAATCTGATGAGAAGGATATGGTAGATGTACATTGTCAATAGATTGTGTCATCTTAAATTCTTAGGTCACATTCGATTTTCAAAACCAATGCCTTTCAGTGTTTTCTGACAACAAGGTACACAATATTACAACCCATTAAACAGGCATGGGCTGAAAATCTGAGAGCTATTTGTGATTTTAGTAAATAAGGAAAGTTGCTTGAGAGAAGTTATGCAATTTTGATTTACTATAAGGCCCAAACAACCTTCTGTTTATTATAAGCAAGTGCTGCAGTTATGGTCACCTGGTGCTTTTAAATGGTCAGGCTCTTTAAAATTTAATGTATTCTGATTGGCTGTTAAAGGGGTGGTCTACCAGCTTTTTTCAAAGGCTTGATTTTGTGGTAACACTTTACAATAAGGTGTCATTTGTTAACATTAGTTAATGTATTAACTAATATGAACAAACAATGAACAATACATTTATTACATTATTTATTAATATTTGACGATTTTGTTTATCGGGTGCACTGTAACGTGTTCATTCTTCGTAAAAAAAAAAAAATTAAAATAAAAAAAAAAGCGAATTATTTTTCAGATATTTTACCTTTATTCTACACGTTTCCTTTCTTAAAAAAAAAACTCCTCCCTCAGAAATTCGCAATGGGCTCAGATTGATTAGCTGGCCCAGGGTGTTGTGATTCGCTAACCGCCTAGTGCACATTGTCCGGAAACGTTACACCTCTTATCATAACAGCACCTCTTATCATAATGCATAATGGCATCATCAATATTGCCTTATCAATTTGAGCACGAGTCATCCCCAGAGAATATTACTGAAGAGGACAGAGCAGAACCTATGCAAGCACAACTCTTACAGGATGTTTCAGAATGGTATTCTTTTTGTTGTTTGTTTTTTTTTTTTTTTTTTTTTTTTGTAGTAGTTGTCTCATATTTTTTTGATACGCTGTTATTTGTAAACGGTAGGCCTATACTGCTGTTTATGTTATCTTTTGATATGCGGTTTTATCCGTACTAAAGCTTTATACAAACTACATCATAAAATTAACAATAGAAATTATAAATGGAGAACACATCAACAAAGAATAAAACATACTTACAGGTTGTGGCCCGTAAGCAATATCTTCTGATTTTATTGTTTAAACTGCTCCATCTTTGAGGACAAGTTTTTGGGTGAATCCGACATTGAACTCAAATGAAAATTTGCTGTTATTTTACACAGCCTCAAGCTATCCAAGATGTAAATCCATGCAATTGTTAGTGAATAAGACCCATTTCAGTGTAGAAGTGGCTTACGTGCTACTGTCTCTGCAATATGAGAAAGTATTTTAACATTTTAACAGCTTTAACTAGTTAGACTTTTACCAAACTATAATTCCTGACTAAATGTACAATCAAGTGAAACATTATGAAGTTTCATCCACAGCATCTAAATGTCTCACGATGCCAGGGTTTATTTTTTTTTAATGTTCTATAAAATAGACAGCAATACGATATAAAAGTAATATGAGTTATAATGTCACTAGCCTAATGTCAGTAAGAATGATTAGTTTTTGTATTGTATAGGCCTACATACAAAGCATGCTTGTGTTTATGACTATAACTAAACTTCTGTTCACGAATATCTGCTCTGGTGTAAATATTTTGAATGTGTTATACCCGGTCATTGGTGTTTGTGATCGTCTGAGGTGTAAATGTATCAAGTAAGATGTAAATATCACTGATAATATGTGCTATGTGGTAATTGAGTTCTTTATATATATATATATATATTAGTACTAGTATCAGTGACCATCACAATAATGTTAATAATGTAGTTTATTTGTGTAAACAGCATGCTTACTTTTTTTTATTTCAGATGTGAAGATAACAGTGCAAAAGAACCTGTTGCAAAGCGAGCCAATGCAAATAAGCAGCCCACTCAGGAACCTGGAACACAGCTAAGACCAACTGAGGCACACACTGCCATGAGTCTCTTCAAAAAGGTTGAAGGTTTTTTTTATTATTTTTTTTTTCTTTCCCCTATGTCCTTCAGAGCACATAAACAATTTACACTTTGGAAATGCCAGGTATGTGATGTTCATTTATATATATTCAACATGACACACTACCAGTCAAAAGTTTTTGAACAGTATGATTTTTAATGTTTTTGTAAAGAATTCTCTTCTGCTCACCAAGCCTGCATTTATTTGATCCAAAATACATAAAGTTGTATTTGCTAAAGCAGTAATATTGTGAAATATCTTTACTATTTAAAATAACTGCTTTCTATTTGAATATATTTTAAAATATAATTTATTCCTGTGATCAAAGTTACATTTTCAGCATCATTACTCCAGTCTTACTCCAAGTGAAACAATATACAATATACCATTCAAAAGCTTGGAGTCAGTATATATAGTAATTAAAACTTTTATTACAAGTGATGATAAAGACATGTATCATGTTACAAACGATGCTGTTCTTCTGAACTTTCTATTCATCAAAAAAACCTGAAAAAAGCTCTTTTCAACATAATAATAATAATAATAATAAATGTTTTTTGAGCAGCAAATCAGAATATTAGAATGATTTCTGAAGGATCATGTGACTGGAGTAATGCTACTAAAAAGTCAGTTTTGATTGTTCCTAATAAACTGTTTAACTGCACTCACAAGTGAATCTCAAGTTATTTTGTGTGATAGCTATTCTTAATAAATATTCTTAATGAGTTTCATGGCCTTATTTCAGTGACTTCAAAATTGTAGTCTTTCACTAACAACGCATAAACGTTGCTTTCTCAAAAACACAATCATATACAAAAATGCTGCTAACATATTATTGTAGCCCAGTTTGTGCTGATTACAGTGTTATTAGACTTTAGCCATTTATATGTTTATAAGCAACTGAAAAAAGCACAAATGTCAGGGCATGTCAAAACATCTCCAGGACCCCAAAACACCCTCAGACCCCAGAGGGTTAATATTTGATATTGCCAGTGGCATTGGCATCCCAAATTTGTTTACAATAATTAGTAATAGTAATTAGTATTTACAAAAAAATAAAAGTGTATAGCAGCCTCTGACTTTCTAATCTTTCCCTATACATTCTGACCGCATTTTTACGCACTGCTGCTTGAAGTCTAAAATATACAGTCCTTCATTAAATATGAAGGCTTGGCCAGTCAACATCGGCATGCATTCTATCAGGCCAAGGTGGTTTTGAACATACTACAGGCATCAGTGTAGCTCACAGTTAACTTCTTCCACCAAACACGAGTCACGCAAACTCTCGGATAGGCTTGTGTGTTTCAAGCATGGAATTTGGAATTATAACTGCATGATATCTTCAGCAACCTTTCCCATCTCTCTCACAAATAATCAATCACTTTAAAAATTGGATGAGAATCAAGATGGAAGAGAGGGAGGAAGAGAGATTCAGGACCGCTGATGCTAGCTTTGAAAGTCAGATCAAGGCAGCTACTTAATGGCTTAAATACAACACTTTTGTGGAGTAACTGGTGCTAAGGGATGTCAGAGTGAAGCTGTAACACCCAGAGTCTTCAGCACAGCAGAGGGTCCAGATCTCAATGTCCAGATGGAGGAGAAAAGACATAGAAGGAAGATTTGAGATGCAGCATCTGCTCTTTCAGCGGGTGGTAGGGGTCGATATTTTTTCAGTCTTACATCAATATCCATATTTATTTTACTTGCTCTGAAATGCAAGTAAAATACAGTAAAAATATATTTACTGATCACTTTAGGGGCACATAATAGGGCTTGGAACACTTTAAAAAGTGTTTATTATTATTATTATTATTATTATTTGTAATCTTTTCAGCAAATGATCAGTAAATAAACTACTTGACTCAAAAGCCTTCTGTATCACATTTGATACAGAAATTTCTAAGGTCTCTATATTGTCAATAAGATCCAAACTTGATAATGAAAAACCTGAAAAATAAAAAAAATAAAAACTGAAAAACCTGTTGTACACAAGTAAAATGACTTTCGGCATAATTTTAAAAATATCCACCTTCAGGTCATGGTCTTTTTGCTGGGAAATCTTTCCTGATGTTTTATAATGTAAAGCAAGAATAAGTTTTATATTACTAGTAATATTTCATTTCATTCATTATTTGTAGATTATTTGTAAATCATGTTAAACTGTGAGTATCAAACATGATACATCAGGCTTTTGAGGAAAGTGTATCTCTCAACCATCATTGTATTGTTTTATTGCATTGCATATTGCAGTACTTGTGATCTACAAGCAGAATCTTACTTTTGAACATATAAATATCATAGCAATCTTTTGCTCAGTGTAGGACTACATGTATCAAATACGATACTCAAAAAAAATACATTTTTTGGTATTTTATTTAAGATTTGGTTTAAAAATAACTGACTATTATTTTATATGTCAGGCTTTACAGGGTTAACCTTCAAAATATATTGTATTGTGTATGTGTTGTATTGTATGTAGCAATTTTATGTTTTCATTAGGATTACCCCTTTTTTTTTCTTTTTTCTTTTTTTGCAATCCAGTTAACATTTTCTGTCTAAATACAATTTTGTCGCCTTGGAGTTATTAGGTTCTATCTGACATGTTTTGTCGAAATTGAGTTATTCACATATTCTTAATCGGTGACAATTTATTTACATTATGTGAGGTTCTATCTACAGAAGTCTATGGAACGCAAAAAAATTGAAGCTCAATATCTCAAAACTGCTCAGAATGCAAACAGAACCTTATAATTCTAAGGCGGCGATTTGTATATTATAAAATGTTTATATACTACATAAAAATTATATATATATATATATATATATATATATATATATATATATATATATATATATATATATATATATATATATATATTAAAGAAAGAATTTGTTACATAAAGAAATAGCTTCATGATTGTAGTCAACTCTATACTTTGAGTAAAAACTGACTGGCATGTTTGGGATGTTATGTTAGTTAAGTTTGAATCAATACAAATAAAAAATATTTTTGAAACTAGCACATAATATATTTAAAGAAGTTTATTTAAAGATTCTTAATTTATTATTGCCAGAAGAATAATTATATTATATAGATTAAAGAAATATAAAAAGGTGTGCATATCCTAAAGACCCGAAATTGGGTTCAGGTGCAGGAAAAATATATCCTGGCCAGACATTATGGTAGATTGCAACACTGCATGCAAATGACAAAAACCTGATCAAAAAAAAAAAGGGGCACTTCCATGATGTGGCTTAATGTGTCATATTTCAGGAGCTTTCAAATTTATTGCACATTTCTTGTATCTGAAGGGTGAAAGGACAGTTTCCAAAGAGATTTGTTTGCATTTGAATAGGCGAGTGTGTCTCAGAGACCTCCATTATTTAAAGTGTGATTATGCTGCATGAGATTCAGTATTGGTCAGAAGGATATTAAAAATCTGGAATATCTGTTTGCTCTCTGATAATTGGAAATATCTAGATGGCCTTTTTGACTTCAAAGGACTGTAGCAAGAAACCTCAGCTCGTGTTGCAAAGGTCTGTCACTCCGTCTGTGCAAATCAGCTGAAAAGAGGTAACATCGCCCCCTAGAGGTTCATAAGATAGCACTGATAATCAAGCATTGGCTTTGCAATAGCATGTCCTCTTATGAGGCGCCACGTAGGATTTAAATCAAACTTCGCTTATCAATACATACATAAAACACGTGCATATACACCTATAAATTACTCACACGTATACTATTGGATGTTCAAAATATATGAAATACACGTGCACACTAATATGAAATCCATACCAATACACCTTATGTTAGTAATGAATGCATATAGGCTACACTTGTGAATAACTTGCACATATAAACTTGACGCATGCATACACTTATAGAAACTCGCTTATATGTATAAACTCGATCCATGCATATACACCTACAACACTACACACACATACAAACTCGCTGCATGCAGACAAACCTATACATACTCGCATATACAACTTGATCCATGCATATACACCTTTAAACACTCGCACATACATATAAACTCGATGCGCGCATACACTCATAAATCATTCGCGCAAACATACAAAATACAATTCACAAACGTATACAGTTCTGATTAGAAAGACGCATGCTTTAGTTGTGTTGTGTATATACATATATGGAAGTGATTTCCTATGTGGATGTGCGTGAACTTTTCAGTGCAAACGGAAGGCATTTCAGTGTAAAAGGAAACAGCGACACTTCCGGCGGCATCTCCAGATCGCTTAGCGTGGCTTAATGCATTAAAACAGTGTTTTTAAAAGACCAAACTCAATAAACACATTATTAATAAATAGAGCTGGGTAGTAACTGATTACATGTAATCTGGATTACATAATCAGATTCCAAAAATTAAGTAGGCCTATACTTGTAATTAGAGTAAGTTACATTTTAAAATACTCGTAATCAGACTACAGTTACTTTTTTATGGATTACATGATTACATATTATTCACACAACAGCAATAAATTATTCATAATTCAATGATTCTCCCTAATTTCTCTTTTTCATCTTTTAAATTTTCCTTTCTAAAATAGCCTACTGATTATATACATATGTATATATAGTCCAGTTTTGTGGACATTCACACAAAGATCAGTCATTAGTCAGGTGGCGACAGCATTTGAACACTGGATTTACAAAAATCATTTCAGGTTTAAGAAGGGTTTCAACATTGCATCAACTACTGATGAACACATTCATTTTTATTTGAATTATTACTCTGTAGGTCTTTTAACCATGTATTATTAATTATAACTAATTAAAATGCACATATTTACGTTATTTCTTAGTTACATGTAATGCAGGCATTACAAACCTTTTTTTAATCTAAACCTATTCACCAAATATATTTGCTTTAAGTACCCCTGAAATTTTAAAATAAAGTTATAAATAAATAAAGTATATAGCAGGGTTCCTCAAGTCTTTCCCTGGAGGGCCAATCTGCTGCAGAGTTTAGCTCCAACCCTAATCAAACTCACCTACCTGTGATTTTCTAATGACCTTGAAGACTCTGATTAGCATGGAAACGTTGTGCAGCGGGGTTTGAGATATGTTTTCTCATCAGCAGCAACATGTATATAAACCATGCGGTATTAAAGAGACAGCTCGCACAATGGGTCCAAGTAAAGTCGTTTACAAATATGTCTGCTGCTTCTGGAAGCTGGTTCCAACCCCTTGTTTTGTGTGAACCCTTGGTATTTCTAACTGACTCGATCCTAATGATCTGAGTGGTCTGTTAGGTTTATATCTCCAATGTATTTAGGTCCTAGGCCATTGAGAGATTTATAAATGAGTAAAAGTACTTTAAAATCAATCCTAAATGTAACTGGAAGCTAGTGTAAGGACCTGAGGACTGGTGTGATATGCTCAAATTTTCTGGTTCTAGTCAGAATTCTGGCAGGAATACGCATAAGGAATACGCGTAATGTGGCTTAATGCGTT
This sequence comes from Acrossocheilus fasciatus, assembly GCA_036784905.1. Classification (NCBI taxonomy): domain Eukaryota; kingdom Metazoa; phylum Chordata; class Actinopteri; order Cypriniformes; family Cyprinidae; genus Acrossocheilus; species Acrossocheilus fasciatus. The sequence goes on along the minus strand of CM071955.1, from coordinate 26,972,773 downwards.
AAAGGAACACTCCACTTTTTTTGGAAATAGGCTCATTCTCCAACTCCCCCAGAGTTAATAAGTTGAATTTTACCGTTTTTGAATCCATTCAGCCGATCTCCGGGTCTGGCGATAGCACTTTTAGCATAGCTTAGCATAGATCATTGAATCCGATTAGACCAGTAGCATCGCGTTCAAAAATGACCAAAGAGTTTCGATATTTGTCCTATTTAAAACTCGACTCTTCTGTAGTTATATCGTGTACTAAGACCGGCGGAAAATGAAAAGTTGCGATTTTCTAGGCTGATATTACGCAGCGCCTGAAAGTAGTCCCCAGCTGGGTAACTAGTTATAATATAGCTGGGGACTACTTTCAGGCGCTGCGTAATATCACTGCGCCTGCTATGTTACGGCAGCAAAGTTCCTTGATTATTACACCGGAATGAGAGTACAGTTCCTAGCCAAATCGGACTAGAAAATCGCAACTTTTCATTTTCCGCCGATATAACTACAGAAGAGTCGAGTTTTAAATAGAAAAACTATCGAAACTCTTTGGTCATTTTTGAACGCGATGCTACTGGTCTAATCGGATTCAATGATCTATGCTAAGCTATGCTAAAAGTGCTATCGCCAGATCCAGAGATCAGCTGAATGGATTCAAAAACGGTAAAACTCTACTTATTAACTCTGGGGGAGTTGGAGAATGAGCCTATTTCCAAAAAAAGTGGAGTGTTCCTTTAAGACAGAGTTTTTAAAATGCCAAACTCAGTAAACACATTATTAAAAAATCAAATTATGTACAGTAGCCTATAGTATGATTTATTAATAATTATGTTTATTGAGTATCTTTTAAAAACACTGTTTTAATGCATTAAGCCACGTTAAGAGTTTTGCTGTAGATGCCACGGTCTGTCTCTGTGCATCTCCAGCAGCCATTGACTTTCTTCGCTGGCCAATTACACGATTCGGTGTAATACTTTTTATTTTAAAAAACTACATTTCAACAAAATATAAAGCATTTATCATAAAGTTTATTTTTATGTTTGATATTTGCTGCATTTTCGCCTAGGCTGATTTAGGGACCGTCTGCAAATTTGCTTCACAGTACAAAACGAAGGCCAAGAATTAATTCAAATTAATGTTTACAGGGCTAATAGTAAACGCCTAGTGGGCCTAACTGACTGATTATATTTTGCCAATATCTCGCCTTAGACAATACTTCCAATATTTCCCTTACTGTACGTACAGTACACAAGAATTTTACATCAAAAATGAGACACTGTAATGTTTTATTTAAATAATTGTGTACTGTACATATATGAAGGGATGTATTGGCAAAAACTCACTGTATTAAATCACTAAATGAGTAATACAAGCTTTTCAGTTTGACAGTTAGTCATTTTATATATGATTAAATATGATTTACTACAGTGCAGTTAAATGCATTAAAACAGTGTTTTTAAAAGACCAAACTCAATAAACATAATATTAATAAATCATACTATAGGCTACTGTACATAGTTTGATTTATTAATAATGTGTTTACTGAGTTTGGCATTTTAAAAACTCAATTTTAATGACTGATCTATGTATAATGCATTGATCGAGTTTATGCGTATAAGCGAGTTTCTAGGTGTATGCATGCATCAAGTTTATATGTATATGCAAGTTATTCACAAGTGTATATGCATTCATTACTAACATTTCATATTAGTGTGCATATGTATTTCACATTTTATATATATATATATATATATATATATATATATATATATATATATATATATATATATAGAATATCCAATAGTACTGTATATGTGAGTAATTTATAGGTGTATATGCACGTGTTTTATGTATGTATTGATAAGCGAAGTTTGATTTAAATCCAATGTGGCACCTCATATCCTCTGTCTCAGTTTGAAAAGCCAAAGCTTAAAATGTCTACACACCCTTTATAAAGAAATGATCAAATACTCTCATATAAAATCACCTTTTTTTTTGTTTTCATCCTCTCCACTGTGTGCAAATTTTCCCCTGTGCTCAGCGCTGCAATTTGATCCTGGATTTTTCAGTGTTTTTGTTTTTTTCTATGTAATGATTTCTAATGTGCTCAAATGCCTGCCCGCAGAGGAGATATTAGCCGAGTGGCATGACTGGGTGCGGTGAAGCCATTTATCGGGCTGAGGAAGGGCAAGCAGTGGAGGATAAAGCCCCACGAGCGCCCACCAGTTAAAAGTGGAACAGAAATGCATGTGCAGACATCACCAATCCTTTGAAAGGGATACTTGGCTATTTATCATCCCAGCCTCAGATTTGCTCTAGGGGCCCTAACCAGACAAGCCCCTCCATGTGAATCGTCAGAGTATTAAAAAAAAAAAAAAAAAGTCTTATACATCGAACCTCTCCTTTAGCAACATCTAAAGGCGTCTAATTGCAATCTTTATAGCCTAGAATGCATTGTGCAGAGAACAGTGCATTTGCTTTAAAAGCCAACTGGGAAAAGAGAGCAGGGAAGAAGGTAGTCTTAGAGTAATTTCCGCTCTTCTTAATGTCCTTTCAGGTAATAGATCAGACTGTGAAAGTTTACTGCTGAAAGGAAGACATGCTGCATATAATGTATTTCTGGATGTTAGGGCGTTTCTCTGGCCGCTCTTTCAAAGTAAAAAGCAATAAAGCCATTAACTCGGTACCAAAACCTAGTGAGCTGGCTATATTTTAAGACATCATTGCTGCACTTCCGGCACTTCCGAGTGTGTTCTAAAAGGCAGGCGGTAAAATTATGCTTCTTTATAAGAAATGTATAGGTCTAATTGGTCTAAAAAAAAAAAAAATTAAATCTGTGAAATTTACAGTTAAAAATGGCAGCTATGGTTGGCAGAACTTTACAATAATTATAATCAAATGTTGCAGCATTTAAGGTTTTACAGTTTTTTTGTTTTGTTTTGTTTTGTTTTTTACTGATAGACTTAGATTTCCAAAGGGGAAAAAAAACTTGTTTCATATTTTTTATTTCATTCATTTTTCATTTTTCTTATTTGATTAATTTCATTAATTGATTAAATAGTTCACCGAAGAATAACAATTTGCTGTTAATTTACTCACCATCAGGCAATCCTAAATTCTTCAGTAGGACACTAAATAAGATTCTAAGCTGGTCCTTGTTATTCATAAAATGCAAGTCAGCAGCTACCGGCACTTGATAGTCAAAAAAAGCATATACAGGCAACACAAAATTAATACCCGGGGCTGCTGACAATATAATGAAGTCTTATGAAGTTAAACAATCATTCTGTGCAAGAAATTGAACATAATTTACACCATTAAACCTTAACTACGACATGAGTCATGTGTGAAAACTGAAGGTTTTAATTAACAAACATAGTCAAGGCGGTTGTCATTCACACATGAATTCATATGACTCATATCATAGTTAAAGGAACACTCCACTTTTTTTGGAAATAGGCTCATTCTCCAACTCCCCCAGAGTTAATAAGTTGAGTTTTACCGTTTTTGAATCCATTCAGCTGATCTCCGGATCTGCCGATAGCACTTTTAGCATACCTTAGCATAGATCATTGAATCCTATTAGACCAGTAGCATCGCGTTCAAAAACGATCAAAGAGTTTCGATAGTTTTCCTATTTAAAACTCGACTCTTCTGTAGTTATATCGTGTACTAAGACCGGCGGAAAATGAAAAGTTGCGATTTTCTAGTCCTATTTGGCTAGGAATTATACTCTCATTCTGGTGTAATAATCAAGGAACTTTGCTTCCGTAACATGGCCGCAGCAGGCGCAGTGATATTACGTAGCGCCTGAAAGTAGTCCCCAGCTAGGTAACTAGTTATAATATAGCTGGGGACTACTTTCAGGCGCTACGTAATATCACTGCGCCTGCTGCGGCCATGTTACGGCAGCAAAGTTCCTTGATTATTACACCGGAATGAGAGTATAGTTCCTAGCCAAATAGGACTAGAAAATCGCAACTTTTCATTTCGCGCCGGTCTTAGTACACGATATAACTACAGAAGAGTCAAGTTTTAAATAGGAAAACTATCAAAACTATTTGATCGTTTTTGAACGCGATGCTACTGGTCTAATAGGATTCAATGATCTATGCTAAGCTATGCTAAAAGTGCTATCGTCAGATCCAGAGATCGGCTGAATGGATTCAAAAACGGTAAAACTCAACTTATTAACTCTGTGGGAGTTGGAGAATGAGCCTATTTCCAAAAAAAAGTGGAGTGTTCCTTTAAAGTTAGTTCTTGATTAGTATATGCCTTAAAGGGATAGTTCACCCAAAAAATGAAAATTCTGTCATTAATTACTCACCCTCATGTCGGTCCGAACCTGTAAGACCTTCGTTCATCTTCAGAACACAAATTAAGACATTTTTGATGAATTCCGAGAGCTCTCTGACCCTCCCATAGACAGCAAGGATCCTAACACAATCAAGGTCCAGAAACATATTAAAGACATCGTTAAAATAATCCATGTGACATCAGTGGTACAAGCGTAATTTTACAAAGCTACAAGAATACTTTTTGTGTGCAAAGAAAACCAAAATAATGACATTATTCAACAATTCGTCTCCTCCACGTCACCCTGACACCATTTTAGAGAGTATCACATACGTAAACAGCATATGCAACATATGTACGTGGATACGTTGTTTCCGTTCAGATCAAAGCATAAACAATGTAAACAACATATCTGTGTACATACATTGCATACATTGTTTATGTATGTGATACTCTCCAAAAATGGCACCAGGGTGACGCGGATTCCGTAGCTTCGTAAAATAACGGTTGAAGCATTGATATTACATGGATTATTTTAACGATCTCCTTACTAAGTTTCTGGACATTGATCGTGTTAGGATCCTTGCTGTCTATGTGAAGGTCAGAGAGCTCTCGGAATTCATCAAAAATATCTTAATTTGTTTTCCGACGATGAACTAAATTCTTACAGGTTTGGAACGACATGAGGGTGAGTAATTAATGACAGAATTTTCATTTTTGGGTGATCTATCCCTTTAACTCATCATTAGTTCATATTAAAGTAATATTTAATTTAGGTATTAGTACAGTACATGATTATTCATTGTAAAGTGTTACTGTTGTGTAGCCTATACAAAATTACAAAAGAATATACAACGCCTACAGCACCTTCATAAAGTGAAAAAAAAAAAAAAACATAAAGCTAAAACAATCCCGATGGGCATTTTTATACATCCTTTTGTAGAAATAGAGTAAAAAATTGTCCTGAAGTTTTTTGTATAAAATGTATTTCTGAATGCATCTGATATCATAATTAAGATTTCCCAATTTATAAATATGAACTTCTTAGGAGGACTTGAATGCAGGACAGCAAGGCAGTTCGGTTAGTTTTCAAAGACACTAAAGTCACCCTTAACCTTCCTCTCTTTTATAAATCTTCTCTTCTTCTCTTTTCCAATTATATTCCCTCTCACTTCCCTGTCTATCTTCCCTTCACTCTATCTGCCCACCCTAACCCATTCTTCTCTCTTTATCTCTGTGCTTACCACTTTGTCTCATGAAAAAGTCATCAGGCCTAACCTTTCTGCTTACACGTGGGCAAGGGTGTCACCAACAATAGACTCGGTTTCTGCGAGAAAAAAGACCTTGCTTTGAGTCAAGACACAAATAAATGCGGGAGGGGGACTTGTCCGGCGGTAAATGCCACACTCTAATTGATAAGAAATGAATCTCAATTAGGGTCATTAATCATGAGGAGAGGGAATCAGTGACAGGCTGCGCGCTCCACAGGCCGCCGTCTGCAGGCAAGCCGAGTGGCGGAAATTGTGAAATTACCTCAAACGTCAAACTGTGGAAGAAAATGCAATGCTGTCATCGCAGTCAGTGTCAGACACTGAGACAATACATCCTAGCTATAGGATCACACAACGTTCGAATAAATCCGCAAACAGGGATTGTCGTGTTCCGCCCGTGAGTTATTTGTTTGTTAATCAGCAGCGCCTTTGATGTACAACATGCGGTTTGCAGAGCGCTCAACGAACAATGTGTTCCAATTGAAGTGACATTGGTTTACATATAGTTTTCATTGCAGTTTTGACCTTTTAGTGTCTGATCTTTCTAATGTTCAGCCTGCCCATTTCTTATCTGGCCTGGTTTATAAAAACATTCATTTATAATTGATGAGCACTGTGCAGTAATTCTCCCATCACAGACAGCTAACGACATACTATAACTCTATTGTTTGTTGGCTGTGTGTGGCATTCCCAGTTACACCTCCATGAGCTACATTCTCTGGGATCGTCCCTTTATCTCGTCTCCATCATATCCTAGCTCTTCGTAATCCACATATCAACCATGTAAGAGTCTGCACCTGCACAGTTCTGCTGAAAGCTGCAGATTTACACAGAATAGACCTTTATCACAAGCTTCAGTTGTAGGGTGAAAAACCTTCTGCTTTAGATTTTATCAATAACAGTGAACATCGGTGGATTTTTAATGTACATTCAATAAATTAGAATGTCGTGGAAAAGTTCATTTATTTCAGTAATTCAACTCAAATTGTGAAACTTGTGTATTAAATAAATTCAATGCACACAGACTGAAGTAGTTTAAGTCTTTGGTTCTTTTAATTGTGATGATTTTGGCTCACATTTAACAAAAACCCACCAATTCACTATCTCAACAATTTAGAATACTTCATAAGACCAATAAAAAAACATTATTAGTGAATTGTATGCTTTCTGGAAAGTTTGTTCATTTACTGTATATGTACTCAATACTTGGAAGGGACTCTTTTTGCTTTAATTACTGCCTCAAATCGAAGTGGCATGGAGATGATCAGTTTGTGGCACTGCTGAGGTGGTATGGAAGCCCAGGTTTCTTTGACAGTGGCCTTCAGCTCATCTGCATTTTTTGGTCTCTTGTTTCTCATCTTCCTCTTGACAATACCGCATAGATTCTCTATGGGGTTCAGATCTGGTGAGTTTGCTGGCCAGTCAAGCACACCAACACCATGGTCATTTATCCAACTTTTGGTGCTTTTGCAGTGTGGGCAGGTGCCAAATCCTGCTGGAAAAGCTGGTCAGCAGAAGGAAGCATGAAGTGCTCCAAAATTTCTTGGTAAACGGGTGCAGTGACTTTGGTTTTCAAAAAACACAATGGACCAACACCAGCAGATGACATTGCACCCCAAATCATCACAGACTGTGGAAACTTAACACTGGACTTCAAGCAACTTGGGCTATGAGCTTCTCCACCCTTCCTCCAGACTCTAGGACCTTGGTTTCCAAATGAAATACAAAACTTGCTCTCATCTGAAAAGAGGACTTTGGACCACTGGGCAACAGTCCAGTTCTTCTTCTCCTTAGCCCAGGTAAGACGCCTCTGATGTTGTCTGTGGTTCAGGAGTGGCCTAACAAGAGGAATATGACAACTGTAGCCAAATTCCTTGACACGTCTGTGTGTGGTGGCTCTTGATGCCTTGACCCCAGCCTCAGTCCATTCCTTGTGAAGTTCACCCAAATTCTTGAATCGATTTTGCTTGACAATCTTAATAAGGCTGCGGTTTTCTCGGTTGGTTGTCCATCTTTTTCTTCCACACTTTTTCCTTCCACTCAACTTTCTGCTTGGATACAGCACTCTGTGAACAGCCAGCTTCTTTGGCAATGAATGTTTGTGGTCAGTCTTCCCCATGATTGTGTAGCCTAGTGAACCAAACTGAGAAACCATTTTGAAGGCTCATGAAACCTTTGCAGGTGTTTTGAGTTGATTAGCTGATTGGCATGTCACCATATTCTAATTTGTTGAGATAGTGAATTGGTGGGTTTTTGTTAAATGTGAGCCAAAATCATCGCAATTAAAAGAACCAAAGACTTAAACTACTTCAGTCTGTGTGCATTGAATTTATTTAATACACAAGTTTCACAATTTGAGTTGAATTACTGAAATAAATGAACTTTTCCACGACATTCTAATTTATTGAGATGCACCTGTATGATTCATCCCAAAGAGTCCATCTAAACAGACCTAGTATGTCAGTTTCCAATGGGCTGACGATAAGATTTTATTTATTTTATTTTTTTTAAATGTAGCATCCCATTGGTTGACAATCATATAAACATTCACCGCACTATGCAGTTTGCTGACAATTCTAGAATTTCGGTCAAATACATGCATATATCACTGCTTATAAAACATACAATATGCTTTGAATGATCGTTCATGTCTAGCCTATAAATACACTACTTTAGCAACAAGACAAAGGGATAGTTGTTGTAAGAACAGTACTGACAGCAGCAATGGTTGTCACCACCACCATGTTTAAAGTTTATGACCAGCCCAACTCGGAAACTCCAGTATCAAAATTATTTCCGAATTTCTTGAGAGGCCGTTCACGTCCAATTTCCGATTAGGAAACTCATATTTACGATAATTCCGATAGCACGTGAAGGCAGCATTAATCAGGAACTCTGAAGCGAAGTTGGTACTCAGAGTGAAGGACACGAGTGGAATCTGAAATAATTTTTTGAGCCTGTCTAATAACTGCTTCTTCAAAAACAGCCTGAAGTCTGGGATGCTGTTTAAAGCCCCGTTCACACCAAAGATAACTATAAAGACAACGATATTAGCGTCCACACCAGTGAACGATATCATCTGTTTATTCTAAACACACGTTGGTCTGCCGCTTTAATTCTCGAGCTTGCTACAGCAGGATGGATTCTGATTGGCTCTCAATTCATCAGCTGGAAAAAAATCGTTCTGGAAGTGATTCCAAAGATATCGTTTCTCTGTGCCTTTATTGTTATAGCTGTGTGGCTGTGTGGACTCTGCTATTCTTTAATATTGAGAACAATTTTTAGAACTATATTTTTATCGTTATCTTTATAGTTATTTTCCTTGGTGTGAACGGGCCTTAAAGGAACACTCCACTTTTTTTGGAAATAGGCTCATTCTCCAACTCCCCCTGAGTTAATAAGTTGAGTTTTACCGTTTTTGAATCCATTCAGCCGATCTCCGGGTCTGGCGATAGCACTTTTAGCATAGCTTAGCATAGATCATTGAATCCGATTAGACCAGTAGCAGCAGGCGTAGTGATATTACGCAGCGCCTGAAAGTAGTCCCCAGCTAGGTAACTAGTTATAATATAGCTGGGGACTACTTTCAGGTGCTGCGTAATATCACTATGCCTGCTGCGGCCATGTTACGGCAGCAAAGTTCCTTGATTATTACGTCGGAATGAGAGTATAGTTCCTAGCCAAATCTGACTAGAAAATCGCAACTTTTCATTTTCCGCCGGTCTTAGTACAAGATATAACTAGAGAAGAGTCAAGTTTTAAATAGGAAAACTATCGAAACTCTTTGATCGTTTTTTTTGAACGTGATGCTACTGGTCTAATTGGATTCAATGATCTATGCTAAGCTAAGCTAAAAGTGCTATTGCCAGACCCGGAGATCGGCTGAATGGATTCAAAAACGGTAAAACTCTACTTATTAACTCTGGGGGAGTTGGAGAATGAGCCTATTTCCAAAAAAAGTGGAGTGTTCCTTTAACTCCCATAATTTTCATGGCTCTCTGTGTTAGATGTGTAATCTGGGCTTTCAAATGTACACTAAGATTGCGAAACCAGGCTGAGATGCCATATCGAAAAATGTTCTCGATTACAACATGACAAAAGAGAAGCAACACTTTCTGGTTAACACCAAAGACCCTCAACCAACAAAGAAAATACAGTCGCTGTTGGACCCTAATGCAGACATTTTCTACCTGAACACTCCATGTCAATTTATAATCAATGTGAATGCCCAGATATTTGTAAGAGTCCACCTGGGCTATATTCTAACCATTAATGACCACTGGTAAGTGGTCTCCGATGGATTTGGGGTCAACCATCATCTCCATTGTTTTCTTTGTGTTAATGACAAGGACTGGACAAAGTTCTGAACCTCATGTTTGTAAGTAATAGCATCTGATGTTCCAGATATGAGACCTAAAATAGCTGTATCATCAGAGAACTTTATCATGTAATTGTTAACAGTACTGTATGTTCATTCATTAGTAGACATGTATTTTTACTTTTTTTTGTTAAAATGACAGAAATGCAACAGTGCAATCCAAACAATACTACATACACCTACATACACCATCATAACATTAGAACAAGAAATGTGACTACAAAACAAACAAAAATGATAAAAAAAAATGAAAAAATGATACACTGAGTAATGATTGTACAGTGTAAATCATAATATTTGCATTGATTTCATGTCATTATTATCTGATTTCATCTTCATATATGTTTTAAAACCCTTTTTTTATATTGACCGAAAGAAAAAATAATAATTTAACTTCTTTTTCTTCTTCTTTTAAAAGTCTGACATTCAGAAACAGCTGGTTTAAAAATATGTCAAGTGGAGTGGTACTCCTCTTGGTTTCATTGAAATGATTTAGTCAAGTGTTCAGATGTGTATGACAAGATAAATTGTGGATTGTGAGGTCTGTATGATGATATTAATGTAATATTTTTAAATAATTAAATATTTAAAAATATTTATTACAATTTTATTTTGCTTCATTTTTAAATTAAATAGAACTAAAATATTTTTTTTAAAAAAAGGTTAAGGCAGAAATGTCAAGTGTCTGGTAGAATTAGGTTTGAAATACAAAGGGGAAATCAACATTCATAGTTTCTGTAACATCAAAGGTATAGTTTTTCCTCAAACACCATAAGATCTTGTCCTGAAAAATCACTTCACTATTTACCACATCAGATACAGCTATCTATGAAATTGGAAAAAGACACGAAGTTAGGTAGCATGCCAAGCTAAAACAAATTAAAGTTTAAAAAGTTTAAAACAACCCAGTCTCATTAGATTACACGTATGTCTGTGGTGATAAAAGCAAGTTCAGTTTTATTCGAACAGATGAACGTGAGTCTGACCATGTTTTATTGCATGGGTTGTCGTATGTATTTTGGCAGTTCAGAAATGAAATGTCTCTTAAGTGCCACTAAAATGTAAATGCTCTATATTGCATTTAAAAAAAAAAACATACCACCTATACTAAACTCTACCCCAAACCTAGTCACTGTGTTAACAAAAGCAAAAATGAGACAAAAATTCCTTTGTTGAAACAACCGTGCTATTGTAGCTTGTTTTAACAAATCCTCAAGCCGTTTTATCATGTTTCATGAGACTGCAGTGCCATACCGGGTGAGCTACCAAGCAAGTTTACTACCTTAGAAAAGCCATATATATATAAAGCTGATTATGTGATGAAAACATTAAAATGTTTACATTTACAAATCAGGTGCTATGTTAAAAGCATTTTGAGGCCAAGTATTGAGGCCAAGTATTGTGCCAGGAACCACACATAAATAAATCTTTATTAATTGATAATCTACCCCCATAATCATAATTTGAAAAGGTAAAACGGAGGTTGTTGGTGATTTACTCCCACTATATTGTTCATTTAAGCTTGAATCCGCAATGAATTGTATGTATATACATTTTGCAAAAAGCTAGGAAGAGGCACATAGCCTGTTTCTAGAGAGCCTAGGTTGGTTTCAAATGTTACACAATGTAATCGTTCCAACTTCTGAAGCAGTTTCAAGTAACACTCACTTCTAATATTTCCCCAATCTGATTTCTTATACTTTCAGTGAGCACGACAATTAAATCTGCTAAAGTGTCTTGACTGATTCATAATTTCACCGTTCATTACGATGATGAGTCAAACAGGACCCCTGGGACACCCCATCCGTGCGTCCACGCAAGAGCATCCACACAGGAGACATCCATGCAGCCGGTGAAGCCAAGGCCTCCAAACACACACTTCAGCCAAGATGCTAAATAATTCATTGACGTCAGCTGAAATATAATCAGCAGCTTGTACATAACAAACCCGCGCAGGGAAGCTAATCAATGCGGTTTCTGCGAGCTTACTGATATCTATTGTGTGTGCAATTACCAAACACAGGTATTACTGCATTGGTGCACCATTTTGTCACAGTGGGTGGGTGGGCTTGGAAGTGCATGCATGCATACTTTGTATTCTGCAACAGTACAGTACAGATGGATGCATTTGGGACTACAGTAAGTGTGATGTCCATGCTATTGCAGTGTGGTTATAATGCTTGACTGAGACTGTATTTCTGGTTAAATCACACTATACAGTACCTTTTTCCATGCTGGGTCTCACGCTAATTAAACCACATTGCTTTGAAAGACACCACAGGTGACCCTACAACACTGCAATTAGCCTAGCCTCATGCAGCAGCTGCTATTGCATGATTCCCTTTAAATTATTTTTTTAAAAGACCATTTTTTGTCACTGAATTCTCCTCTAGGCAACACAATTACATTAAGCCTCACATTCACAGAGCAATTGCTCAGCCATTACCCCCATCACAGGAGCATGTCTAAGTCTCAGGCTGTGAGGAGGTCTCCGGTTCATCAACAAGACTGTGAAATAGCTCCAATTCTCCCTGTCACTTAAACTGACTGTTGCTGAATCGAAGAGGTTGAATGCTAAATTACAAACATGACATGTGTGGGAATTTACAGCCTGCACACCAAAAGACTTGTTGTCTGATTTGGGTTTTGGGTGTGAAATGAGACAGCAGAACTGCAGAAGTAAAAATCCCATTAATTTTCTCCTTAGAAAGAATTATGTAATAATGTGGAAATCTTTCAGGACAGACCATGAGTCTAAGATGCTAAAATGTATGTGCCTATAGATGTGTATTTTTTTATTATTATTATTATAGTTCTGAGATTAACCAATCAGACCACCATGGATATATATGTATGTATGTATGTATGTATGTGTGTGTGTGTGTGTGTGTGTGTGTGTGTGTGTGTGTGTGTGTGTCCGTGGACCACAAAACCAGTCTTAAGTGTCATTTTTTGAGAATTTATACATGATCCGAAAGCTGAATAAATAATCTTTCCATTGATGCACCTGATCAACTAATACTAACACTTACCTATTATGTCTGTCTGTCTTAAAAAAAAAAAAAAAAAAAGCTAGCTACGTCTACTGTGCTGAACTAACTGAGACTTGTCATGGCACTTGGATACTGCTGCACTCTCGATGGTCTGATTGCTTCTATTGTTCTCATTTGTACGTCGCTTTGGATAAAAGCGTCTGCTAAATGATTAAATGTAAATGTAAATGTATGGTTTGTTAGGATCGGACAATATTTGGCCGAGATACAACTATTTGAAAATCTGGAATCTGAAGGCGCAAAAAAGAATCAAAATATTGAGAAAATCGCCTTTAAAGTTGTCCAAATGAATTCAATGCATATTACTAATCAAAAATGACGTTTTGATATATTTAGAGTAGTAAATTTACAAAATATCTTCATGAAATATGATCTTTACTTAATATACTAATGATTTTTGGCATAAAAGAAAAATCTATAATTTTGACCCATACAGTGTATCTTTGGCTATTGCTACAAATATACCCCAGCGACTTAAGACTGGTTTTGTGGTCCAGGGTCATATATATACAGTTGTGGCCAAAAGTTTTGAGAATGTCATAAATATTAATTTTCACAAAGTCTGCTGCTTCAGTGTTTTTAGATCTTTTTGTCAGATGTTACTATGGTATACTGAAGTAAAATTACAAGCATTTCATAAGTGCCAATGGCTTTCATTGACAATTACATTAAGTTTAAGCAAAGACTCAATATTTGCAGTGTTGACCCTTCTTTTTCAAGACCTCTGCAATTCGTCCTGGCATGCTGTCAATCAACTACTGGGCTACATCCTGACTGATGGCAGCCCATTCTTACATAATCAATGCTGGGAGTTTGTCAGAATTTGTGGGTTTTTGTTTGTCCACCCGCCTCTTGAGGATTGACTGCAAGTTCTCAATGGGATTAAGTTCTGGGGAGTTTCCTGGTCACGGACCCAAAATTTCAATGTTTTGTTCCTCAGGCCACTTACTTATCACTTTTGCCTTATGGCAAGGTGCTCCATCATGCTGGAAAAGGCATTGCTTGTCACCAAACTGTTCTTGGATGGTTGGGTGAAGTTGCTCTCGGAGGATGTTTTTGTGTCATTCTCAAAACTTTGGTCTCCTAAAGTTGATTCAGCTGTGGGATCAGGGCACCTCCAGTGCAGAGCTTGCTCAGGAATGGCAGCGGGCAGGTGTGAGTGCATCTGTACACACAGTGAGGCCAAGACTTTTGGAGGATGGCCTGGTGTCAAGAAGGCCAGCAAAGAAGCCACTTCTCTCCAAAAAAAACATCAGGGACAGATTGATCTTCTGCAGAAAGTATCGTGAATGGACTGCTGAGGACTGGGGCAAAGTCATATTCTCCGATGAAGCCCCTTTCCGATTGTTTGGGGCATCTGGAAAAAGGCTTGTCAGGAGAAGAAAAGGTGAGCGCTACCATCAGTCCTGATGTCATGCCAACAGTAAAGCATACTGAGACCATTCATGTGTGGGGTTGCTTCTCATCCAAGGGAGTGGGCTCACTCACAATTCTGCCCAAAAACACAGCCATGAATAAAGAATTGTACCAAAACACCCTCCAACAGCAACTTCTTCTAACAATCCAACAACAGTTTGGTGAAGAACAATGCATTTTCCAGCACGATGGAGCACCGTGCCATAAGGCAAAAGTGATAACTAAGTGGCTCGGGGACCAGAACGTTGAAATTTTGGGTCCATGGCCTGGAAACTTCCCAGATCTTAATCCCATTGAGAACTTGCAGTCAATCCTCAAGAGGCGGGTGGACAAACAAAAACCCACTAATTCTGACAAACTCCAAGAAGTGATTATGAAAAAATGGGTTGCTATCAGTCAGGATTTGGCCCAGAAGTTGATTGAGAGCATGCCCAGTCGAATTGCAGAGGTCCTGAAAAAGAACGGCCAACACTCCAAATACTGACTCTTTGTATAAATGCCATGTAATTGTCGATAAAAGCCTTTGAAACGTATGAAGTGCTTGTAATTATATTTCAGTACATCACAGAAACAACTGAAACCAATATCTAAAAGCAGTTTAGCAGCAAACTTTGTGAAAACTAATATTTATGTTATTCTCAAAACTTTTGGCCACGACTGTATATATATTAGGGGTGGAACGATATATGTATTCGTACTGAACCGTCACGGTACAGACATCTCAGTTCGGTGCTTGAGGCCTTACAGCGAATACAGGCAATTCACCCTCAATCCAGAAGGGGGCACCCGCAGTAATGCAACAATGTTTGATAACCGCCAGCAGAAGAACAGCGAATGCCATGAGTTGCATTCTTGAAAACAAAACCCCCTAGACAGTGACCATGTGCTGATTCTGAATAAGTCTCTGACATAGACTGACAAAGGAGTATACTTTAAAGGCTTGCGCACTCAACTGTTTGCAAAATGGAGCTTTGTACTCGTGTATCTCTCTCATTCGGCACAAATCCAAATGTTCCATAATATTTCCATATTTGCAATGTAACGTATCCGAATGCTAAACTATTATTTATTATGTAAATGATAGGCTTTGTACTTCAGTCGTGTTCCAAGGTGACACAAAGGCGGGCGCGCTGAACAAATTAAGCGCATCACAAAAATGAACTGAAACTAAGCATATACAGGCTACGTTACATGTCGCACTGTTTTTTTCCCTTGTTTATCTGTAAACTATATCTGTAAACTAAATATATTTCAAGAATTTATTTCTTGTATGTATACTGCAGATTTTATAACAATGTTATAATATTTAGTATTTTTACATTTAGGTGGAAAAAAAATTGTGATTTGTACTAGGCTACTGTCTGTTCAAAATAAATGAAAAGAAACGGACCATAGTAGATTTGTTTTGGTTTTTTTGCAACCCTAAAACTACCCTCCCTCTTGGAGGTCTCCCAACCGACTTGCGGTGTTAGTCCCCCCCACTTGGAGGTCTCCAGGTTGCAGTGATATATACTTGAACTGAACCGTGCTCTGGCCCACCTCTTCCAACCGTGCCAGGGACAGTTAAACGAACCGCGCCTAAGGATGGCACAGAGCGATCACACTAGTCAAACGAACCAGGCTTTGGGGGTCAAACGCGCTCGGGAACGGTTAAGATTGCCTAGTGTGAGCACACCCTTATTCTCCCGCATCCCGCATACACGAGTCTCTACCGGCCCGCACTCGCCCATCAAGGGTCCTGCAGGTCTGTACTTGGAAGGTGCATATAAATGTTATGATTGAGGCTCTGGACTCTGAGCATAACAAACTATATATATATATATATATATATATATTTTTTTTTTTTTTTTTTTTTTTTTTTTTTTTTATAAAAACGTTAATGCCCTGGCAGTGGCAAATAGCTTTGGTTTTATATTTAATTTGATTGCATTAATGCCTAAGTTGATATTTACAAGAAATATTTTAATTTTTTAATATTTTAATTTTACAAAGGCTATTACTGTAGCCTTTGTAAAACCAGTAATGCTGTAAAAAGAAAGCACCTTATTTGTTTAAAGTGTTTGCAAACCAAATGTTATTGCACTTTTGTTCATATAGCATTACTTTTAAATGAAAAAAAGTGCACATACACTACTTTTGAATTCATTAGGCTACGGAATTTTGTGCTTAATGTGATTACTCGCAGAAAACCATGCGATTAAACATTGCCCAGCACTAATACACACACACATACACACACACACACACACACACACATATATAAATAAATAAATATATATATATATATATATATATATATATATATGTGTGTGTGTGTGTGTGTGTGTGGGCTGTCAGTTTAACGTGTTAACTTAATTAGTTATGAAAAAAGAATTTGTGTGATAATAGCTCTGATTTCGTCAGAGGCTCCGAAGATTCTTCAGACCATGGGAAGAGAGGGTGCTGGTAACAGAGTATGCACTGAAAGGGCGTGAGGCCGGTGGTGTTCTGCCAGAGGGAATTTTGTGCATACTCGGCCAAGGGAGGAAGCGGCTCCAGCTGTGTTGGTCGTCTTGACAGTATGCCCGGAGGTATCACCCGAGTTTCTGGATCTTACGCTCAGTCTGGCCTTTCATCTGGGGGTGGTAGCTGGAGTTCCTAAAGACGTGTGAACAGAGTTTCGGCAGTTTCAAGTGCAATTGGCAATCCTGTGAGGGGAACCAGCTTGCAGGCCTTCGAAAAATGATCTACTGCCACTAAGATATAGGTGTTACCGTCAGAGTTGGGTAGGTCTGTCACAAAGTCAATTCCTATGTGCGACCATGGCCGGTGAGGTATGGGTAGGGGCACGAGCTTGCCTATGGGTAGGTGACGAGGAGTCTTGGACCTGGCACAGACTGAGCAACGTTGGACGTACCTGACGACATCACAGGACATACTGGGCCACCAGTATGAATCAGCTTAGGGTCAGAAGGCTAGTCTGGGGAATGCAAGCGTGATAGGGCATTGGCTTTACAGTTATGATTTCCAGGACGGTAGGTTATGGTAAAGTTGAACCGGGTGAAGAACAATGCCCAGCGGGCTTGGCGAACATTGAGCCTCTTGGCATCAGGTAGATATTGGAGGTTCTTATGGTTGGTTATCACTGTAAATGGATGGTTAGCTCCCTCCAGCCAATGCTGGCACTCTTCCAGGGCAAGCTTGGTGGAGAGTACGTCTGTTTCCAATATCGTAATTTTGCGCCGCTGGGGTCAGTTTCTTGGAGTTGTATGCACAAGGCTGGAGGCTCACCATACTGTTGGGAGAGCACAGCCTCAACTCCGGTAGTGGAAGCGTCCACTCCTACCACAAACAGAATGTGTGGATCTGAATGGCAATGGATGGGGGCCATGCAAAAGGCTATCTTGAGTTCTTCGAAGGCTTCGTGGGTGCTGGAGTTCCTCCATAGCCTTGCACTCCAGGTTGGACAGAGGATAAACTCTACCCTTAGGGAGTTTAGCTCCAGGCAGCAAGTCAATGGTGCAGTCCCATGGCCGATGAGGTGGTAGATGAGTGGCAGCCTGCTTACTGAAGACATCCTGGAACGCCTTATAGTCAGATGGGATGGAGGGTGCCTCAAGAGGTTCGGGACTTTCGATGCGGGTGGAGGCGATCTGAACGGTGCATGCTTGCTGAACGGTCTAGGAAGGGCAAAAAGGCAGTTTTGATGGCAGAACTCGCTCCAGCGAGTAACCTCACATGAGTCCCATCTGATTTCTGGAGAGTGGAGAACGAGCCAGGGGCATCCCAGGATGATATCCACCGTGGGTCCCTCCCATAGGCATAAATCCCAGGGGGGATGGGGGGACAGGACCCCCCCCCCCCCCCCCCCCCCCCCCCCCCCCTATCTGAGGGTTGTCCCCCCCTACAAATATCATTACAAGCGACTCTGTATTAAAAATAATATAATGGACATATACTTAAAATAATTGTGTGAGTAGTAAAACAAAATAAACGCAAAAAAAAAAACGTTTTAAGTTCAGAAATGTTTTGATTTCCTCCTCCCTTGCCTCACAGTGGTTTGGTCCACTGCCGGCTATCCTTCTTTACCAAATACTGATACACACACACGAGTCCGGTGGGAGAGAGCAAGTTCAACAGTAACAGTTAGTTATGTGTAAGTAACTTAGGCTGTCAAGGCTATTTTATTCTCTTTAAACATCGGGTGAAATTATTCTTTCTCTTTAATACAGATGATGCTGGATCATTAATAAATTAGTCATGACAAAAAATTAAGTTTCTTGATAGACTTTCATAGAAACTTTCATAGAAAGTTTTTTCTTTGAGCGATTATAAGGTTAACAAGCGTAAAAACGTAGATTGTCACCCACTACAACTAACATGACGATAAGCCTGTGTGTGAACTGATATTAGGCTAATATTGTACACCTACCGATGTGTTGGGTTTTGCTCAATATGATGTTAAGTGGCAGATCAGTGGGCTTAATGCGGTTGAATATCTAAAGAGACGTACTCGGTTTCAGACGAAACCTAAAATACTATGGATGACGCAAAATAATAATTATAATATGACCCGAACTCATATTTAAACACGGTCCATGCTATGTACACATGCTGTGTAGGCATAGCTATCCTTACAAGTACAATTTTGGCTGTATTATCTGTGTCCCCTTCAAAAATTGCTCTTGAGGAATTTTATGTTTATTGTCCCCCCCTACTGTTAGATGAAATTTACGCCCCTGGTCCCTCCAGTACCAGAAATGTGATTTCTTCCTCATGCAAACTGCCAATCTTGAGTCTAAGCGGTGGGGCATGGAGACAACTTAAAAGGTCTTGTGAGATGAAGTTGCCTAAGGAGCCCAAGTCAACGAGGGCTGGGACTGAAACAGAATGGTCTGGAGTGAGTAGTTGCACTGATAACATGGAGAGTGTGGATATTACTGGCTCTAGTTTAAGGGTACTCACCGCAGGGTGTGGAGGTCTGACAGGACAGGTCCCAATGAAGTGATCTGCTGTAGCACAGTAAAGGCAGAGTCCAGCCGTGAGGCGGTGAGCACATTCAGCATGAGTGAGCCGTGTGGAGTACAATTGCATCGGCTCTGGTACTGGAGAACTAGTGGCGGGTGTGACAGATTGGTGGGCAGCTTCGGATGTGTGGCAAGCTGACAAGCGTTGGGAGATTCGATTGGCTCTTTGCATGAAGCTCTCCAATATCCAACAGAATCATCATAAATTGCCATCTGAGCATGGATATGAGGATCCAATCCTTGTCGGTAAGCGCTGAGAAGTGCTGCCTCATTCCACCCGCTGGTCGTCGCCAGCGTTTGAAACTGCAAGATGTAATTGTTGGTGGACAAAGCGCCTTGGTGCAACAGCAGTAGTTGATCTGATACAGAGAGCATTCCTGTAGCTGAACCAAACACTTCCTTGAAATGGTTAGTGAAAGCTTCATGTGAGTTAATAACGGTACTGTTGGCGTTCCATATCTCCTTAGCCCACAACAACGCTCGACCAGTGAAGAGGGAAGAATGCTACCTTAGTGCGCTTGGTCATAAATTTAGATGGTTGCATTTCGATGAAGAGCGCCACTTGAAGGAGGAAGCCACCACACTCAGCTGCTTCACCCACGTAGGGAGCAGGCATGGCCATGGGACTGACAGAGTCAGATTGAGGAGTTGTTACAGGCATGAGTGAAGCCTGGAGGGTATTGACCAGTTCCTCTAGAACATCAGTGGGAGTGGGAAGTCGGGGATCCATGGAGGTGAATGTTTCCGGTCTGGTCTTCTGTCACAGATCGAGCCAGAGACAACAGGGAAGTGAATGAACAGGCAGGTTTATTGACAGGCTTGGAGATGCAGATTGTTAGGAGCAATGGCATGTGAGTATCAAACACAATGATCAGTTCAAGGGTTCTTAGCTGAATGCTGATGTATGATATCTTTGCAGGTTCGTTGTAGATCGCTGACCAGGAACACAGGAGAACAACATCGGAGAATCGTCGGAGGATCTAGAGGTAAGTGCACACAGGTAAGTAGCAAACATAGAGTCTGGAATAGTTCGAGGATGTGAACTGAGAGGAGCGTGCTCAAATAGGTGGCTTGATTGGCAGGGCTGGGGAGTAACGAAATACATGTAATGGCGTTACTTATTTAAAATACAAGATATGAGTCACTGTATTTCGTTATAATTACATTTTAAATAGGTGTTTGGGGATTTTAACCAATAAGGCAACCGATTCTCCATTGGAAAAAATAAAAAGTGCAGCAGCCTGTTCATTTAGCAACTCATAGTGAGAGTGCATAGCATACGCTCATCACAACACATAAATGGACGACACAATAGAAAGCCATTAGCGTAATGCATTTCTCTTGTGGAAATACAAAGACTATTATACAAATATGAAAAAGGTAGCGTAACATCTCAGTGCAGTGCAATGCCTACCTGCAACAAAACTTCTATCAGCATTGGAGGATACAGCGTCTAATCTGAAAAAGCATCTTGAAGGAAGTTGTTCTTGATCTTTGAAAAATTTTATCCAGTAACTCCTTTTTCTATTTTCTCATATTTTGAATGTTGAATCATTAGGTTTAATCTTTCTAAGAATTTAATTGAAAAATGACAGATGATTCTTTTGAGTCAATCTTTTAAATGATTCATTTCTTTTGTTTAACGAAACCAGTGTGAATGGTTCACATTAAACTGGATAGATTTGTTTCCCAAAAGCATTGTTAGTGAACTGTGGTTGTTAAATTACATTGAACTATAACGACATTACTTGCAACCGTAGTTGCTTTGGGAAACAAGCCCTGTCTATTTTGACTCAACGATCGCTTCTCCATAGAGAGGATTATGAAGTAATCACAACCCTCTGGCCCTCTTTTGTCATTTTTGACCGAAAAATTTAATATTTTGAAATGTAAAAAATCTTAGCTTCATCGGAATGAGATGACACTTGGTGACTATTGTCACATTAGCAATATGAACGCACACAAAATCATGGACATGATTCGGATATGTTAAAGAGTCCAAAAAAAAAAAATAGTCACACTTGCCTTCTTTGATATAGTAAATGAATGGGAAATACGAAAAAATGTGAAAACTCAGTGAATCTTTTGGTGGTACAAACTACAAATCAGCCACTGGTCAGAAAAAAAGTGTGCAGCAATCAAGGGGTGGCTGTCTAGAATATCAGGTGTGCAAAATAGACACACATGTGCACACATGCGCACGCGCACACACACACACACACACACAATATGTTAACATTAATTGAATTACATTGAATAAAATATCAATTAATTACAAAATGTTTATATAAAGTGTTTTGAATTATCAATATCTATTCCTTATTTTGTTGTTAATTATCAAATACTGAGTAACAAAAATGATTTCTATGTGTTCCCTTTCTAACAAGATTTTAATGTTTGACTGTAATCATAATGTAAAACCTGATACTCATCTAACCAAAAATATCTAAACCTTGCCAAAAAGTAGTCGTTTAGAATGTCTAGATATATATCTAATAACAAAACCTAAAGAAAATTAAGAAATTATGTCTAAAAAACAACGGGAATCCAAAAGCCTCTGTATAAATCTATAGGTTGCTAATACAAGAAGTTACGCAACATTACACAAGTTTTTATTTTTTAATGCCTCCAGATGGACCAATTCTCACTTAAAAAAAAAAAAAGGATTTTAAATGCCTTCACAAGGCATTCTATATATATCATAAATAATAAAATAAAAATCATAAATAATAATCAAAAAATATTATTGAACAAAAATATATTACATTGATTTTCCGGAGAAAAAAAAAGTTACATTTCAAGGCTTCGGTAACTTTTGACCACGAAGGAGGCAAGTGTTTGGTCCATTCATTAAGTAAGGAATAATTGACGACTGGCCGTTGGATTATTAGAAAAACAATGCACACCCGAGGTGGTGATGCGGTCACGACGCACCTCCGGTATGCATTATTTTTCTAATAATGCAACGGACCAAAGTCAATTATTCCACTTATACTACGGTTGCCACACCTCAAGACATCGATCAGATTATGTATTTCAAGGCATTCGTCCGGTATTTCTACTTAAACCGCTATTGCGAGTAGGATTATTTCTTCCGCATTTCATCCATCAACGCCTCCTTGCTAATTCCAAAACGTCATTTTAAACCTAGTAATGGAGGCTTGAACCGTTAATAACAGACTAATGCAGTTAATACAGTTAATAACTAAGTTATGAAAATCCCATGACACTCATCGTAAAGAGTAGGGGTGTAACCCCGGTGTCCTGGCCAAAATTCCCTCCACTGGCCCTTGTCAATCATGGCTTCCCAATAATCCCCATCCACTTGATTGGCTCTATGACTCTCTCTCCTCTCCACCTGTAGCTGGTGTGTGGTGAGCACACTGTGGCTGCCGTCGCATCATCCAAATGGATGCTGCACACTGGTGGTGGTTGAGGAGAGACCCCACCCCACCCCACATGACTGTAAAGTGCTTTGGGTGTATTGCAATACACATTAAAGCGCTATATAAATGCCTCATTCATTCATTCATTATGAGAGAGAGAGAGAGAGATTACCTCTGTGCATCTCTCAATAGTGTTCGGCAGCAATGTATAGTTATAGTGAAACTTAACTTAGTTCCTTTTGTTCACGAACAGCGCCGTTGTTGTTACCTCGCTTGTGAGAAGTCATGTAGTTCTTAAGTTGTTTACTGATA
Source organism: Acrossocheilus fasciatus (assembly GCA_036784905.1). Classification (NCBI taxonomy): domain Eukaryota; kingdom Metazoa; phylum Chordata; class Actinopteri; order Cypriniformes; family Cyprinidae; genus Acrossocheilus; species Acrossocheilus fasciatus. The sequence continues at coordinate 26,949,673 of CM071955.1, read as the reverse complement.
AAATCGTCAGAGTAGCGCTAACAACATTAGCGCGATGTATGTTAGTGTGTGCAAACTGTAACTGTTATGTATGTGCGGTCTGTGAGGGAGAGAGAGCGGGAGAAATAGAGTATGTGCTTTCCGTACATAATAAAGCGTAATTTTGTGGCAAAAACATGGACATGATCTGTCGTTTTTATCATATTGTTCGCCTCGAGCCCTGCCCCTTTGAGGTCCGACGGTAAAGTGCCCTTGCGGTCCGGTGCCCCCGGTCTGCGATTTCTGCTGAGGGTAGAGGTGTTCGATATGACGATTTTTGATCGTGGACTATAAAAATGTCTCCACGACCTGCTTTTTTGAAGAAATATCATAGTATCGTACTTCAGCGCGCATTCTATCAGCTGCAGTTCTGGCGCCGCCGTCTCTATATAGCCTACTGTAGGCTACAACGCCACATACATTCACACCAGTGTTAACTCAGCGGTAGAGTTACTCTCACGGGACACTGCACTTATTCGCAGTCACCAAAAGTACATTATTTGCATCTGCTTCAAAGACTTACTGGTTAAACATTTCACTCGTGTGCTGTTCTGACGAGCGCCTTTTCTGAGCACATACACCCAAAGCGCGTGCTCTAAAAAGCCCGTCAAACAGCGCCGGATTACTGAACTGTTATGCTTTGTGCTAGTACTGTCAAAACACACCAGCTTTATGTATAGACTCAGTTGGTTATGTCTAAAATGAAAGCAAACAGCTGAGAGAAACGGATGCGTGCCTGTATATTAGATGCTTGCAGGTCTTAAAGGGACAGTAGGCTACTAAACATGCTGCCGACTGTCATTAAAGGGATAGTTCACCCTAAAATAGTAATTCTGTCATTATTTACTCACTCACATGTTGTCCCAAACCTGTATTAATTTCTTTCTTGTACTGAACACAAAATAAGATATTTTGAAGAATGTGGCTAACCAAACAGTTGCTGGTTCACACTGACTTTAACAGCAGGAAAAAAATAGCCTACTACGGAAGTCAATGTAGACCAGCAACTGCTTGGTTTTCCACATTCTTCAAAATAGCATTTATTTTCAGCAGAAGAAACTCGTTCAGGTTTAAAACAACTTTTGAGTGAGTAAATGAAGGTATAAAAATAAAACACTAGCCTGTTTTAATTTTGGGGTGAATTATTCCTTTAATGTTAATAAAACACCAAACACAAAGAGAAAAATCACTCACTACTCTTGACTGAAAAACTTTAATATAGTTGCTTTAATAGGAATCAATCTATATAGTGTTTTATTTTTATATTTGTTCATTCAATTTCTTGAATGCTCTTGCTAAATACACCTAAAGCCTACCTGAAAATAAAACGCTGTTTATTTTATTTGTATATTATGTGTATTTGTAATGTGTATCTTTGCTCTCATTTTTTAATAACAAAGATAAAATAATGACAACGATTCTTATCTTCACCCACTTTGGCCTAAATATCCGCCATACTTTTTTATATTTTGTTACCTTGAAAGGCTTTGTCTTTATAATAGGGAAATTAGTTTGGCTGTACAGCTCAAACAGCTTGCAAAATAGAAAATCCAACATGACAAAGAATTGTGATAATATTGTGAATTGTGATATTTCTAAAAATTGTGATATTTTTGCCATATCGCCCACCCCTAGCTGAGGGGGACCAAACCTGTACCCCCACCCCACCCCACCCCCATTTTGCCCCTGCCCCTCCGGAGGTCTGTGCACGCCACTGATATTGTTTACTATATTTATTTATTTGGCTAGTGTCGTTGTGGGTGTTGGTTATTTTGCTATTTTGGCGAAGTGATGTGGTCATGTAATGCGGTCAAGAGCTGCTTGGAAGTATGTTCGCCGTGCGTTTCCCTGAAAATAATTGCACACCTTAGAACGTTCGGCAGCCAATCAGATTCAAGCATTAAACTGCCCCGTAGTATAAACAAATCTATTGTATAACTTGGAGAACTGTGCCAGTTGTTTTGGCTACTTTTATGGTATGTTTGGATTCGTTTTGAAGCTTGGAATGCAGCGTGAAACAGCACAGAATGCCATTCATTGTATTCAAATTGAATTTATATTGATTGGTAGATTTAAATGACATAACTTTTGTTGTTGTTGTTGTTGTTGTTGTTGTTGTTCATAGAAATGCTGTGGAAAACTGATGTTTTTAAAAAATGCAAAGAGAAAACATAAAAACAAGACATTAAGTTATGTTAATTTGTGTTATATAGCTTAAGTATTTCAAAGCATTCTAAAGTATTTAGATTAAGATACTAAACCAATCTAACAAAATACATTACTGAATACTTTTTAAAGTAATGTATTCATGTATTTTGTAATCTTTAGTGAAATACATTTTAAAAGTAACCTTCCCAGCCCTGCTGATTGGAGACAGCAGGTGCAGGTAATCAGAACTCAGGTGAGTGTGATCTGGTGTGAGTGGTGGCTGTGACTGCGTGGATTCGCTGACAACTGGCCCAGCTCCCAGACCTGTGCGTCATCATACATTTCATACAGTTGACTGTTGACAAATAGGATGCAGGGCAACAACTCCATAAATGCAGTTATGCCCTAAAATATTGATATTGGGGGGAAAAAACTGCCCCTGTATGACTTTTTGTCTCATACTTATATCACATGATAAGCATCACAGGAGGAGCAGCAAAAGCAATACCACACCAGTGCTATTTATGCAAGAATACATTTCTAAAACTGAGTCTAAAAATAAAATCTGTAGTAGCATTAGTCGGAGCATATTCAAAAATATTATTGCTTCCCAACAAAGTTTTAATATTGTGATTCAAGGCTTAGGGCTTTCTATTGAATATGGTTTTGAAATGAAGAAAATAAATGTGGGGGAAAAAACAACAACAACAAAAAACAGAAATACAGCAAAAATAATACTGAAAAAGTGGGTGGTCACTGATGCATTCAGGTCTTTGTTGCTCATGTCATCTTAAATCACCAAATCTAACTGAAAATAAATGACCTTTGATTGCTTTGTCGCCACATATGTCTGTCAGTGTGAATGCCTCTTTATAGGCATAGTCTTTTATGTTGTACAATTGTTTTAAACTAGTAGGATCTCATTTTGCTGCTGCTGTTTTTCAGTTTTGGTGTTATGGAAAATTTAGAATTGCATATGTAAATTAGTTGGTCAAAGTGTTTTAAATTCTTCCTCCTGCTTTGCGTCGACTGAATGCTCATTTGGAATTTGACATCATTATCGTCCCAGCGTGCCCTGTATTTGTGGCCGATTCTACCAGCTCCAATTAGGCTGAAGTCTAATTACTTTCATTTAGTTAGGTATTAATTCAGAATTCACCCTCTCCCCACTCTCATTAGTTCCGGCACAATCTATCAGACAGTATAATTACAGTTGCCTGTTTTGAGTATAGAAAAGGGGAAGAAAAGAATGAAACATGCCCCTATGACATGACGATATTCATCGACTGACATATAAACATGATTTCTGTTGCTTTATAGTTCACTTCGGTTGTTTTATTTCCTTGGTTGACATTTATGTGGTTTTGGTAGTTTTACATCTGGGTTATAGGTGGTGTGAGTGAACGGTATAGCCCTTTAAGGAGTTGTTTGAGCATTTGGTTTATTGTTGCCATATACGGCTGGCCTGTTTCATCAGACATTGAGAACCGCCGCAGGTCATCAGACATCCAGGAGCTTTTCTGATGTCACACACAGATAGATGTACACTGCCGTATGACCCTTCAGGCTGTACAAGATATTGTCAAAGCGATCTTCCTGATATGTTGTTCTCCCCCTCTCTCTGAGTATAAAGTGAGTCACTATTCTGTTGTGCACTTTGTTGAGTAAATCTGCACTGCTTGTGTGTTTTTACACGAGCTGGATTATTTTCTTTACCTGTAGGGGATCTATGAACGCCATCACCCTTGGCTGTAGGTCCGAGGAGGATATGTCCACACGTCCACACCAACAATCAACAGTGCAAGATGCCCCTGGCCACCCCTTATTGGCCCTCTTGACCATAGATCTTGTCAAAAATCTTGTCTCAGTACATTTAATGAAAGGCTATAATCTTCTTAGATTTGTCAGTTCATCTGAACATGAACATTTGGATTCAGTGCACTTAGATTCATTAATCTCATTTAATGTCTTTTTTTTTAAGTTTTGGAAAAACTTTTTTTTGTGGACACATTAATATTTTTAGATTTGTGGAAATGTCTGTATTTTAACGGAACTGGTGTTATTAGAATTATTAGAATTTAATATAAGCCTATATTATTATTATTATTATTATTATTATTATTATTATTATTATAATTATTCATGTGGTTATTATTCAATATTGCACTAGATGTACATTTTAGCTTTGATACTTACTGAAACCTATATAGAATGAAACTGAGTGATTATATATATATATATATATATATATATATATATATATATATATATATATATTTATACACACACACACACATATATACATGAAAGTTATGTATTGTTTGGCAAGGGAGATTTTTGTGAGCGACTTACCTAGTTCATGAAAGTGTTTGAACGTTGAAGAGTAAAGCCATTACAAAGGCTACAGCAGGTTTACGGGTGTTATCTAACGTAACCAGCAGGAGTCTCATGATCTCAAGCTGGCTGCTGCAGAAGTTTGGCTTGATGAAACTTCAGAGCGCGGAAGTGAAGAGAAACTTTCGCATGAATCTCTGCAACAGAGCGACACTTTCGGCGTTTGAGTGTGGATAAGGATGATAACGATGACACGGATGCGCCAGTGTTTCTGAGGAACTACCGAGTTGCACTGTTTTGTGAGACTTTATTTCAGGTCTGATCATGGGGTTGCCGACTCTAGAGTTCAGTGACTCTTTTGTGGACAGTCCGGACTTTAGAGAGAGACTCAAATGTCACGAGATCGAGCTGGATCGAACGAACAGCTTCATCAAAGAGCTGATTAAAGATGGACACCAGCTGATCTGCGCGCTCAAAAGTGAGTACACAACACATCGATACAATAACACCCGCATCTCTAATATCACCGTTCATGTGGGCTGTAACTCAATACCTAGTGTGCTGTCTACTTAGAAAGCATGAGCTCGCGTGGGATGCTCAAGAGTGGTGTCTAGGTAGGCGTCTCACTAGATTTTGAGACAGCCAACGTGATGAATAAGAAATATCCGAGTTTGTTTCTTCTCCTCTGTGATCACTAATAGCTATAATAAAACTATAATACAACTTCAAAACTTCTATTAGAAATATTACTCTTATTTCCATAAACAGATACAGGACACAAAATCACTGATGAAATTACTGTATCTAACAATTAACACATCATGAAACGTGACTGGTTTTAATCACATCAAACAAAATAATTTTAGCCTCACCTCACTGACCTTTCTCTGCTGTATCAACAACAACAACAACAACAAAATTATTAATTGAACAATGTGATATTTTAATTGTTTTAAAACATATTATTTATCTTAACCCTGTTACTGAATGTTGTCCCTTCCATTTAAACTAAAGCATGACAGGAAGACAAGTAAGTCATTACACTTCAAATTATGCACAAATTTATCAAGGTCAACTACATTCAACACAGTTAACAAACACAAAATTACCAATGAAACATTTTTCTTTAATTTATAAGAAATGTACTTAATTTTAAGTTCAATTGCAGGCCTATTATTTACAGCACAACCTTGTTACCCAGTTGAGTCGCGCATACTTTAGAATATTTGATCTAAAATTCCATAAGTTTAGTCAATGTTCATAGCTTTGAACTTAATTTAAATTGAAGCAGCACATCTGATATGGACAAACAAGATTCTAGCCTTAGTTTTCAGCCGTTTTGTGAAAGTGACATATTAACAAACGTTATTTCATTATAAATGCTCGTCTGATCAGATAAGTTAATATACATCCAGTTATGTAATAAGATAGCGTAACTATAAAATTACAGAATTACAGACTATTTTTTTTGCTGGTCATGGTAGAGAGACAGAAAAGGAGAAGATAAATTGTGAAATGTCAACATTTCTATTTCAGTTCATGTTTGAATGTTTGTGAGATAGTATCTTCTCAGAGTTTATCTGAAGTTCTAAATGGCGAATAGTTTACTGATCAAGGTTACAGATACATTGAGACTGTTGTGATTCTCAGTGTAGTCTGTCACTAGAGGCCTTTGGTTTATTAGCTGCTTACACTGATCTGTGCATTTCCTGAAAAAAAAAGAATCATGGTGAAATTCAGGTAATTTTTTTTTGTATTCTTCTAGACTTAACTAGTATGCAGGATGCCAACGGTGCTCAGATGGTATATTTCCAACCTGATTTCATGGAAAAACATAGTGATTTCATACAATGTGAATCGATTTTTACAAGAAAGTAAACAGGTCCACTAACCTCACCCCTAAATAAAATCATACCTGGGATTAAAGCAGATCAAACATTCATACAAATAAGCCACCAATTTGCCAAAACGTAAAATAGGAACTGCCATGAGATTGTGCTGGTATTTACAGTGCATTCTTGAAATATGCAGCTGTGCTTGCATCCATGCATGCTTTTTCAGCAATATTTGTCTGCCAAATGCATGAATGTAGATGTACTGTACTGTGTGTGGAATGCTGGAATTGTGATTTGAGATCATTGTGGGCAAATACAGTATGAATCCCCTCAAGGTTGCCCCCCCCTGGATTATCTGATTCCCTTGCCAAGGCCATGAAAATGCTGTGGCTTCTTTTTGTGTATGCGTGTGTAATTGAGGCTTTCAATATTATGTGGAACCGCTGACCTTCAGACATAGAAACAAAAGATAACTTGTTTTTAGTGAATGCCACATTAGCTCTAAGATAACAGCAGACAATGGGAGAACTGTTTAATGTTTTTAAAGAAATAATTCACCCAACAATGAAAGTTCTTTCATTATTTAATCACCCATGTCTTTAAAAACTTGTGTGACTTTTTCTTTTTTCAGTTCTGAGGGCTATGCTGGTCTTTATTCCTGTGCTTTTTTTAAAAAAATATTTAACAGTGACTGTTTTAAAACTTAAAAATGGACACACAAGTGCCATAGAAGTAATATAAGTGGTCAGTTATATTCCAAGTCCTCTGAAACCGTACGATAACTCATTGTTGAGTCAGAGTCGAACTCAACAATCAAATCAGTCCGGTTTGTGAATGAATCATTCAGACCAGTTTAATGAACTAGCTCAACTGCTTCATTAAAGGAACACTCCACTATTTTTGAAAATAGGCTAATTTTCCAACTCCCCAAGAGTTAAACAGTTGAGTTTTACCATTTTCGAATCCATTCAGCCGATCTCCGGGTCTGGCGGTAGCACTTTTAGCTGCAGCTTAGCATACATCATTGAATCTGATTAGACCGTTAGCATCTCGCTCAAAAATAACCAAAGAGTTTCGATATTTTCCTATTTAAAACTTGACTCCTCTTTAGTTACATCGTGTACTAAGTGTGACAGAAAATGAAAAGTTGCGATTTTCTAGGCCGATATGGCTAGGAACTATACTCTCATTCCAGTGTAATAATCAAGGATTCACAAATGTCTCCATGGTTGCAAGGCATGCTCCCTGTGCAAAGCAGCGCTGTGTAATATCATTGCGCCTGCTGCACCCATGGTATGGCAGCAGAGTTTATTTTGATAGCACTACTATATATAAATATATACACATGCATGTATATATTTAAGAAAAATATGTTGTTTATATATTAAAAATATTTATATATAATATCAATTATATGAATATAAATACAACCCGCATTCCGGAAATGTTGGGATGTTTTTTAAATTTGAATAAAATGAAAACTAAAAGAATTTCAAATCACTTGAGCCAATATTTTATTCACAATAGAACATAGATAACATAACAAATGTTTAAACTGAGAAATTTTACAATTTTATGCACACAATGAGCTCATTTCAAATTTGATGCCTGCTACGGCTTTCAAAATAGTTGGGACTGGGGCATGTTTACAATGGTGTAGCATCTCCTCTTCTTTTCAAAACAGTTTGAAGACGTCTGGGCATCGAGGTTATGAGTTTCTAGAGTTTTGGCGTTGGAATTTGGTCCCATTCTTGCCTGATATAGGTTTCCAGCTGCTGAAGAGTTTGTGGTAGTCTTTGACGTATTTTTTGTTTAATGATGCACCAAATGTTCTCTATAGGTGAAAGATCTGGACTGCAGGTAGGCCAATTCAGCACCCGGACTCTTCTACTACGAAGTCATGCTGTTGTAATAGCTGCAGTATGTGGTTTTGCATTGTCCTGCTGAAATACACAAGACCTTCCCTGAAATAGACGTCATCTGGAGGGGAACATATGTTGCTCTAAAAACTTTATATACCTTTCAGCATTCATAGTACCTTCCAAAACATGCAACCTACCCATACCGTATGCACTTATGCACCCCCATACCATCAGAGATGCTGGCTTTTGAACTGGGGTTGGGTACCGAAACCCAGTACCGATATGGCACCGGGACCTATGTAACCGGTATGTACTAGAACCGAATCCGAACGCAGATTTCGGTGCCTCATTTCGGTGCCATTCCTGAGCTATCGAATGAAATATTTGTCCTTTGTTCCTCCAAAACGAACTTAAGAAGCATCATCACTGGCACCTCATGTGAAAAATAATTTCCCGACTGAGAAAATGCACATGAACTCAAGTCGGAAAGCTCTAATAATACAAGTCCAACAAATCTTTGTAGTAACGCGAGCGTGCTGTTTTCACATTCCGACTTAAAAGCACAACTAGGCAAATGAGAGCATCCGAGGAACGCGTGAATGCAGAAATTACACTTTTTCTGACGGCAGCAGATAGCCCTCAATTAACTAGCTAAGCCAAACATTCTTAAATTAAAATGCCTAAAGCTAAAATTTTGAAAGTCCACAACACCAGTTAAAAGCTAAAAACAAAAGTTCACAACACCAGTTAAATGCTTCCTTTTGTGATGTAGCTTCTTGTCACAGAATGAGGCAGAACATATGTTCCATAGGCTACTAATGCATCGATTAGCAATGGATTATAAATATACTTAATTATTATGAAAATACCAGAGATGGCTTGAATAACACATAAACTATACATTGTCGTAGTCATCATTCAAAACGTTTATATCTTGTTTACTCAGTTACATCCATAGAAATGCATTTGTTCATATTGGGGATTTCCTGGAGCTTCATGAGTTCCGCTACTTCTGTGACTGGATATGTGGATTTTTTTGTACGAGGGTGCCCTCTGGCATCCAGTATGCATGAAAAAGACATCATGTGTTTAGTGCTAATGGCCAATCCAATTATTAATTGGTAATTTTTATTATTTTTAAGTATCGGTTCAGGCACCGTTTAGGCACCAGTACCGTTTTAAAAGTATCGATTTGGCACCGGTATAGACAAAAACCCAAACGATACCCAACCCTATTTTGAACTGAACGCTGATAACACGCTGGAAGGTCTCCCTCCTCTTTTGCCCGGAGGACACGGCGTCCGTGATTTCCAACAAGAATGTCAAATTTGGACTCGTCTGACCATAGAACACTTTTCCACTTTGAAACAATCCATTTTAAATGAGCCTTGGCCCACAAGACACGAAGGTGCTTCCTTTTTGCATGATAGAGATTTAGTTGGCATCTGCAGATGGCACGGCGGATTGTGTTTACCGACAGTGGTTTCTGGAAGTATTCCTGGGCCCATTTAGTAATGTGCCAACTTTTTTTAGACCTGTAACAGGGATCAAATTTGAAATGAGTTCATTTAGTGGATACAAGTGTAAAATTTCTCCATTTAATCATTTATGTTCTCTATGTTCTATTGTGAATAAAATATTGGCTCATGTGATTTGATAGTCTTTTAGTTTTTTGTTTTTTTATCAACTTTTTAAATTTATTTTCACAAACAAAATCATAAAATAACATTCATTGAAAACAAACAAAACAACAGACATATAATCAATACTTTAAAAGTCCGGTGGAGAGAGAGGGAGGGAAAAAAACAAAACAAAAAAACAAGTAATTCATTTATACAGTCGAGTATGTTAAAGCAAAAACCCTTCCAAGCAATAGTGTCCACAGATTAATGACAATAGGACACTCCCTCACCTGATGATGCAGTATTACATATATGGCAGTTAAAATTATAGTCTTTTAGTTTTCCTTTTATTCTAATTTAAAAAAACGTCCCAACATTTCTGGAATTCAGGTTGTATATACATGGAAATAAATGTAAATATTTTTTAAATGTATAATGTATGTGTGTGTATTTATATACATAATAAATATACACAGTATACACACACATATTGTGTAAACAAAAAATACTTTTGTTTTGGATCGGATTAATAGCGATTAATCGTTTAACAACACTAGTACTCACCCTTACAACATCATGTAGATGAGTTTGTTTCTTCATCTGAACAGATTTGGAGAAATTTTGCATTCCATTACTTGCTCACCAATGAATCCTCTGCAGTGAATGGGTGCCGTCAGAATGAGAGTCCAAACAACTAATTAAAAATATTACAATAATCTACAAGTAATCCACATGACTCCAGTCCATCAGTTAATGTCTTGTGAAGTAAAAGCTGCATGTCTATAAGAAACAAATCCATCATTAAGACATTTTACCTTTAAACTTTTGCTTCTGGCCAAAATATGAGTCCATAAACCATAATAACGCTTCCGCCAGTGAAAAAGTCCATCACCTGTTATCCTCTCACATCAAAATCCATTGACATACTGTATTTTAGACTGTTTTTGCTTGTAAATGGCACTGGATCTGTGCATATTTCTCTCATTCCAATGAGACAAATGTTTCACTGGAGAAAGCAATCAGTCATAATTCAACTGCATGGAAAAGAGCAAATAAGAAATATTAAAAATATACCCTTTTGTGTTCCATGGGAAAACGAAAGTCATAAGGGATTGGAAAATCATGAAGGTGAGTAAATGATGACATGATTTTCACTTTCAGGTGAACTATTCCATTTAAGTTACTCGTCTATTAAAGTTAATTTCATTGACATAAAATTCTCAGTTCCTTTAGCTTACTTTGCATGGCGCAGTATAATACACACACACAAAAAAAAATACTTTCAAAAATTGTACAAAGACTAATTGTCCTAAAAGGTCTGTTTCAAATAGGTCTATGATCCTCCTCTGTACAGTAAATTTGTTGCTTTAACCTTGCTTTCTACCCAGCAGGAAACTTTTAAAACTAGTATTTCCTTTTATCATTCAGAGACGCTTTTAAAATACTTCTCTCCAGTCAAATGAACCCAAATGAATAATACTGTGTCTTTCACACTGATGTGTCACCGGGCGGCAGTGCAATTTTGTTCACTTCATTCAATGCTTCAGTGGGGTGCATGTTTTTGGAAAGGTCACATAATCCTGTGGTTAACGGCGGCACATAGTGACTCGGTTAGAATCTGGGGTGGTAATTTTCTCTTGCGTTTTCATAATGTAATATAATACATTCTTTGTGCTTCTTTACCATATTTTCCCCTTCTTTGCAGTGGGACACAAAAAATGATGTTTTATTTTTTTTAAGCAAGAAAATTACAATGTAATTGAAAATATGCAGCTGTTACCTTCTGACCCTTAAAATATACATTTACAAGTACTTTATGGGTAGATGTGTACAATATGGATGTATGGATATAGTTACTTATTTTTTATATATATAGATATATTTTAGATATCTAATTCCACTTCATACTGTTTTTTTTTAATTTTTTGTATTATTAAAAATATAAAGACAAACATAACACTTAGGGTGAATCCCATTTCTCTGTCTTACCCCTTCCCCTTAGTTTTGCGCGTTCACGTGAGAGTAAGGGCTATTCCAATTCTCGTTTTGATCGAGGGGTAGGGCTAAGGGAAAGGGGTAGATACCCCTTAAAACCAAGCATTTTCGCGAGCTTACTTGAAACCAAGGGGTACCCAAAACACACTGCGCAACCGGCAACAATCAAGTATTTTCGGCTTAAATAATTTATTTAAAAATTACGACAGTCTTGTTTTGTGCTCTAGACAGTCCTGTACATATATATTTGCAACCATGTTCGTAATTGAAACGTTTAAAAAAATCGCTAGTTTGCTACGCTAACGTTACATTGCTGATTTGCACAACAGTCCCGCAGACTAGCCTTGTATGGACTCCATGTATATCTACAGTTTTAACAAGTTTGTAAAACGATCCAAAGTTTGTGATCAACACTTGTCAGCTCTGGTGACGCAGCAGCCAGCTAGCGACGGTGTATGATGACGTAACCGTAACCAAGTGGTGTCTCATTTCATGTAGGTTTTTACCACTCGGTTTCGAGGGACAAGGGCTAGAGGTAAGATGAAGGGGTAGGGGAAGGGGTAAGACAGAGAAATGGGATTCACCCTTGGACAAGTTTAATCACAAAAATGTATTACAAAAATGATTAAAAGCAGTACCAAAATAATCGAAATGATGTAAAAACCATTGTAATAACATTTCTTGAGGCAACACATTTTTAAAGTGTTGGATATCACAGTCGCTACTAGGGTGGTAGACAAAGATCACTGAATAAAGATTTGAATTAATAAAACGAATTCTGAATGTTTGTTTTACAGTGCACAATGAAAAAAAAACTATGTTATGGTGCATTTGTGGTGTACTTTAGGGATATTTCTTCACAGCATATTTGGCTTCTTTTTTTTGGTCATTTTTTTATTAACAGCATATTCTGAAAACTTATTAAATAATTAATACGTAATGGATAAATGATTACAGAAATTGTATTCATTTTGAAGTTTTAAAGTGGTCTTGTTTAAGATGATATAATTTGGCACCAGAAGTCACAGAACAGAATTAAATGTTATAATTTTAAATAAACTAAATGTACCAGCTGCTCATTTTTTAATAAATGCAATCAAAAGCATAACCGATTAATTTTTTGAATTAGATATTCATAGATTAAATAAAAATTTGTAAGTTTTTATCTCAAAAGTTGTTTACATGTAAATTATTTATGCTTCAGATGCTGTCAATACATTAATATTGTATGTTTTAATGTCTAAGTAAATGTAGGTAAACGTATGTGTAGTACAACCACATTTTACATAAAATGCATACAAATACTCTGTGGCATAAGTTGCACACTAGGCACCATTTGAAACCGTTTTTTTTTTTTTTTTGCTTTTGCATTGTTTTTAATACCTGGCAGAAACAAACATGCTGACAGTATGTTACACTTGAGTCACAATTGTGATTGTTATTTTTTTTAGAGCTTAGTCTGTAGACTGTTAACTTTGGTGTCCTTACCATCCATACTCAAATCTACAGTTTACTTTATTAATGCATGTTGTTCATTTAAGTGTTAATGTTTGATCAGTGCACATGTGAATCCAAACAAGAATTGTTTATATTAGGAGCTAGCCATCATACATTGCAGCTGATATGTAACAAACCAGTCTAGCTCTGCTTGAGTTTCTCACCCAGCAATGGAAGTTTGAAACGAACCATGGCTCTTCTGCAAACAAGATTAGTCCCATCTAATTTTGCAGCAGAGAGTCTGTCAAGGTAATTAAGGGGAGCTCAAGCTGAAGAGACTACTTACTGCCCTAATGGGTTAGAGGTGGTGCCTGATCAAAAGGCCCTTTGCCTTATGAAGGTGATTAGTGATCTTCAGCACTGAGTAAGAAAGATGACAGGGTCGGATTTCTGTCCACATTAAAATAATGATGTCTATGTAACTGCTATACAATTGCTCCTCGTCTCTGAGTGAAATATTTAGGAAGAAGTAGTGTACATTGGAGCCTAAATTTGTACAGGCTGGTGATTTTTGTTTCAATTTGAGTTTTCTGACTGCTTCCTTGATCTTGTATGTGCAGTGGTCATGTGATCTGTTGACTAGCATAGGTTAAAATCCTAGTTTAAATAATATATATAGTTCCTGATGTTAATAAAGTAGGCTGTGTGACTTTGAGGAATAATGTACGAATAATATAGCTCAAAATGTGCATTGGTATGAAGGTTCAAGGTACTTTATTTAAATGAAGAACACCTCTTTCGGCATTGCTCACGTGCAGTGATTATCTCTCAGTGTGCCAAGGTTGCTGACACCTGTGGTAAAGGAATGTGAATGTTTAGTTAAGATCCATTTATAGTGTCTTTGAGATTGTTGATTACCATAGAAAATAATGTTTACTTGTCTCAGAAAAATTGCTTTTTTGGTAATGGATGTACTATGGAGATTACAGGTCACGGCATCAGGTCTGTAAAATGATTCGCTATAAAAGGGATGTCTTAGAGAGGCAGAGTCTCTGATCTGTCCAATCTGTGAAAGAGTGTGTAAAAAGATTGTGGAATACTTTAAAAATGATGTTCCTCAATGTCAAACTGCAAAGGCTTTGGAAAACTCATCATCTACAGTGCATAACATCATCAAAAGATTCAGAGACACTGGAGAAATCTCTGTGCGTAAGGGACAAGGCCGAAATCCTTTGTTGGATGCCCGTGGTCTTCAGGCCCTCAGATGACACTGCATCACTCATCGGCATTATTCTGTCATTGACATTACTAAATGGGCCCAGGAATACTTCCAGAAACCACTGTCGGTAAACACAATCTGCTGTGTCATCTGCAGATTCCAACTAAAACTCTATCATGTAAAAAGGAAGCCATATGTGAACATGCTCCAGAAGCGCCATTGTGTCTGAATTGCCAAGGCTCATTTAAAATGGACTGTTTCAAAGTGGAAAAGTGTTCTATGGTCAGACGAGTCCTAATTTGACATTCTTGTTGGAAAACACGGACGCCATGTCCTCCAGGTTAAAGTGAAGGGAGACCTTCCAGCGTGTTATCAGCATTCAGTTCAAAAGCCAGCATCTCAGATGATATGGGAGTGCATGAGTGCACTTTGAATGCTGAAAGGTATATAAAGGTTACATACTCCCCTCCAGACAACGTCTATTTCAGGGAAGGCCTTGTGTATTTCAGCAGGACAATGCAAAACCACATACTTTAGCTGTTTCAAAAGTATGGCTTCATAGTAGAAGAGTCCGGGTGCTGAATTGGCCTGCCTGCAGTCCAGATCTTTCACCTATAGAGAACATTTGGTGCATCATTAAACGAAAAATACGTCAGAGATGATCACAAACTCTTCAGCAGCTGGAAATATATATCAGGCAAGAATGGGACCAAATTCCAACACCAAAACTCCAGAAACTCATAACCTTGATGCCCAGACGTGTTCAAACTGTTTTTAAAAGAAGAGGAGATGCTACACCATGGTAAACATACCCCCGTCCCAACTATTTTGAGACCTGTAGCAGGCATCAAATTTGAAATGAGCCCATTTTGTGCATAAAATTGTAAAATTTCTCAGTTTAAACATTTATGTAATCTATGTTCTATTGTGAATAAAATATTGGCTCATGTGATTTGAAATTCTTTTAGTTTTCATTTTATTCAAATTAAAAAAAATGTCCCAACATTCCGGGATTTGGGTTGTATAATAAAATAGCACATTTATTGTTACTACTGTAAAGCTATGACAAACTATTATAGGATGTCATTGCATGCTTTCAGAATCTTTACTATTATTTACATTATACACTATGGGAGAAGTGAAAAGCAAATTTTTTTTAAGGTATGGCTTTAGACCTACTGTATGCAACCATCAAGTCTAAGCTGGTTTTAAAAGCAGAAATATAAATGTATAAAAGTGCTTATATTAAAGGTCAGAACTAAGCAATCATGAGTAAGGGCTGATTCACAAAGAATGGGTTTTTCTGTTCCAGTGCACTATTTTTCCATTGTTTTTTTTCTGTGTAATCAAGCACTTGACGGACGTATTTGACCATCTTGCATGTTTTCCTGTCTTGCATATTTTTTTAAACTTTGGTTCCCAAACTTGGTCTTGGAGAACCCCCAATATTGCACGTTTTTGATGTCTCTCATAGCTGACACACAAATTTAAGACCTTGGAGTCTTTAATAATTAGCTGATGAGTGTGTTTGATTAGCGAGAATCTAAAATGTGCAGTGTTGGGCGTTCTCCAGGACCAGGATTGGGAACTACTGATCCAACGCTCAAGCGAAAATAAGTTCAACTTGTTAAAAAATGGGCTTCGAGACCTTGCATTTTTCTCGATTCCACTTCCCGCATCTGTGCTTTGAAAAACATGTTCTGTGTGAACCGTCTGTCAGGCTAGTTTGTTTGATGTGTTCCACACGTCAGCTCTCGTCGGCTCATGTCGGCGGTAGTGCTGGGTCCTTCGGCAAGAATGAGAACTCTGATTGGATGTTCAGTTTAGTGAAGGAGTCAGTGCACAAGAATTAAACTTGAAAGTGATGAAAATGAGCAATTTCTAATGTTACGTGATCGTTCCCATGCATTCCAATATGCAAATATTGTCTCCATGTACGCTATGAAAATGGTGATGTCATGCACAAACGTACAACATGTTCAGTCTATATGAATGTGCATAGGAAAATAGTATCGCCAACTACTGGCCTGGCATGCATAATACAACTGTTTTAGTCAATTTTGTGGATCTGTGTGAAGGGGACCATTTTGACAAAGTAATCGTCTGTACGTTAAAACTTTTCAAAAACCCAAAGAACTTTTCAATTTTTAGTACAATCATTGTCATGTAAACTAAATATGATAATTTAATTTTGAACTGTTAATTTTTTTTGTTATCTATTACTGTAGTTTAAGAAACCACATTTAGGAGCAGCATTGCAGACATAGAAAACATCAAGTCCACATTGTGGCATTGATAAGTGACATTTGTGCTCCCCACTCTCGCAAAGAACAAGCCGCCGGTGCACTAAATTTGAAAGCATTTCTCTTCCTCTATCCCTGCATTAGTAAGGTCTCTGTTTGGATTTCACTAGTCTTCTGGGAGTGGTGTGTGTTTATGTGAGTAAGTGCAATACTCCAGGGGCTTTGCCACAGGAAATACGCTGTAAACAATGTTGGGTAGGCTTGTCCTTTCCTCCCACACTGATAACTTTCCTCACTGACAGTACAGCAAGTGTGTGCCTGAGTCTGTGTTAGTTTGTATCAGTAGGACTCAGGATGCTGGGAGGCTAATTAATCTGAACAAAGATTGGATTGTGGGAGTTACTTACACAGTGAAAGGTTCTAATTCTTCGAGGCTCTAAGAAACAGTTACACAGTTTCCACTGTGTTAGAAAATGTTTCTCTGGCCATTCCATCTATAAAAATGTCAGCGTGAATACGGCTCTGACCTTTATAGATTCACTCCCAAGAGCTGTTGCCTGATATGACCTGGATTCCTGGATGAGAGAAACACTCTTTATTGACTAAAACATCATTTAACATTTCAAGTGATGCTAAATGAACATACATGGACGTATTTTAACAGATTTTCTAAACCAGTGTTTCACTGTTTGTTTTTGTTATGCTCATTACAGATACTGTAATATAGTACATCTTAGTTGCTGCATTGGTTTATTATTGTTACCCAAGGGGCTGTTTACACGACACTGTTTTGAACTAAAAATAGAAAACTTTATATTTGTTTTGGTCGTTAATTTACATGAGAGCAGCATTTTGGGAGCTTGACAATGCAACCATATTGAAAATGGGTTTCAAAGTGCAAATTTTTGAAAACAATTCCATTATCATCTACCGTAAACTACCAAAAAAAAAAATTGTTAAAATAGTGGTGTCGTACGCATGCATATTACATATTCATTCTATAGAGTCTGGGAATGTGTCGTCACAGCGGCAATGCATTCTGGGAATTTAGGTCACGGGAGATACAGCGGAGACTGAGTGGTAGTGAATTTAGACGTTTTATATTATTTAATGTTTATATTATTCTACTTAAGATCGCGTTGCAGTGGTTAAGGCTTACTGTATCATCAACTGGCATATCCCTTTGCACGGCCGGTGTGAAAAACGTGCTTTCTCCGCGTTAGAAAGCCAAAAAAGCAGAGGTTTTACCTGCAGACATTGATGATAAAGGCTGTGGTAATTGATCATTACAACGCGATCTAAGTTAAATCATAAACATTAAATATGTCTACATTCACTACGGAACTCAGATGAAAATTAAACTGAAAATCGGTATGGTAAATATCTAAAATAAAATGTGGCTTTATAATTCATCTCTGTAGATTTAATATATTATAGATACAGTGATTTGCATTAAACTGTAAATCCTCACACCACTAATAGAAGGAAATCATATATGGAAATGTTATTTGCGGCAGCTCGTTAATACCAGGCGACTTTTTGTATGGATTAAGTTTCCTTCATCTATTTAATCGCTCGCATCGTTGTTCGGCATCGCTACCAGGAATCTTCAACTTGGTTCGGTCAAGTCAATGTATTTATTTGCATAGCATCCACAATACACATCGTTTCAAAGCAGCTTCTAGTAAGTTGTGTTACCTTTATAATGGCCTAACTCTTAACACCGAGCAGTTTTACCAGGCAATATGATGATATAAAATGATCCACTGTTTGAGATCTAGCTGTTGTGTA
The DNA here is from genome assembly GCA_036784905.1 of Acrossocheilus fasciatus. NCBI lineage: Eukaryota > Metazoa > Chordata > Actinopteri > Cypriniformes > Cyprinidae > Acrossocheilus > Acrossocheilus fasciatus. The sequence continues at coordinate 26,931,169 of CM071955.1, read as the reverse complement.
TTCTCCCCTTACAAAATTAGCCATGGTTTTGCTACTCTAACCATAGTTTATCCATGGTATTTAATAAGATTGTGGTTATAAGAATGGTAATACATACACCAAAAACACGGTCGCTACACGTTTACTATAGTAAAACCATGGTCAATTGTCGTAAGTGTTTTAGCAGTTAGCATATATCAGTACCACTGTAGTGAAGGAGACTGATTAGTAATGAATATTTGCAGCCTCTCAGACAAACAACAGAGCAATTTTTTTATTATTTAAAGAGATCTACATATTAGTCTGTTTTATTCTAAGCGTATGTAAGATGTTTTTCAAAAAATATGAACGTAAACGGTCGGCTTTTTCTGTGGTGATTTGCATTTGTTCAAGCTGTGTGCTCCTGAGCGTGACCTAAAAAATGGCGGAATCCGACGCAGCGTGACGTAGTTTGCCAAGCTCTATAGGAATACTTATGTGAGTAGGCGCATTGTGTTTCCATACAAAGTGACATCGCCATCTACTGGCCTGGCATGCGTTCTTTTTCACTGATCTGTGTGAAAGGGAACATTTTTGACAACGATGTTGTCTGTGTGCAAAACTGTTATTTTGTACAATTGTTGTCATTTAAATTTATGCTAAAACTAAAACCATGAAAAACATGTTCATTACTTAAAATAAATAAAATAAACATCAACTGAAATAAAATAAAATATAAAGAAATGTAAATTTATTTTATTTCAGTTATAGTTTCCAAGGCAGCACTTTTCATTTTTGTTTAGTTTAGTTTGAAGTACTAAAATAACTAAAGCTAAAAACTAAAACTTAAAAGTTTTTCACACTGATAACAATAAAAAAATATTGCTTGAGCAGAAAATCAACATATTAGAATGATTTTTAAATCATCATGTGGCACTGATGACTGAAGTAATGATGCTAAAAATGCAGTTTTGCATCACAGAAATAAATTGACTTTTAAAATATATTTTAAATTGTCAAAATATTACTGCTTTTGCAGTATTTTTAATTAAATCAATGCAACCTAGTTGAGCATAAGACTTTTTCAGAAACATAAAAAAAAAAAAATTTAATCATTCTAAACTTGTAAATGCCATGTATATAGACATTTTTAAAAAAAAAAAAAAATGAGAAAAACAAACAACAACAGGAGAAACTATAAAACAAAAAAAGATACAAAAATGTATTATTAAACAAAAATAAAATAAAATAATCTACAAAAAATCTTCAAAAAAATAATAACAAAAACAATATCATACCAATGGTACTAAAATAACCAACTTTTATAAATAAACTTTTTGCCCCTTTGGCTGATGCATGTTGAAGTGCATGACCTGGATACTGTCATAGTTGGTGAATGGGCATTCAGTTGTGAAAATGGCATGCGACTTATTGTGTATTAGAACTTCTTGCAGCAGACAGAAAAACATATTTATTTACACAGCAATCAGTGTTTAGCTACAGTATTTAAATGTTGCAGAAATTAGGGTTGGGCCGATAGACGATGCCATCGCCGATGGCTGATAGACATTGTGACCCCCCCGCAATCCGCCGCATCCCAATACCGTGTTTGGAAAGAAAATGACGTGTGCTACGGAACCCCTAAAGGTAATAAATATGTGATGGGAGGAAAATATATATTTCAATACTTTCTCTCGCAGTTATATCACTGGGTAATTATACTGTATTGTATACTGTATCGTCCTCAGTCATTTCTCCTTACTCTGTTTATGTGGTAAGTGAAATTTTATGTACTGTAATGTAACAGGCAACCTTTAGGAATCGTGTTTCCCGTGTCTTTCTGAATATGGATTCACGCTTCGGGCACACCCCCTAAACCCCCTAATGTCATCGTCATCGCCAATTTTGTAGACATCGCCCAACCCTAGCAGAAATATGTTTGCAAAAAAAAACAAAAAAAAACAGATTTTTGGCCTACTGGTTTGACAACCTTGATCAAAGCCTTGTTTTATCCTTTGAGGTTTTATATCAGGGAAAAAAAAATCTAAATCAAGCCTATTTATATTTTTTGATCCATGTTTTACTGTGCATTATTCATCAGGGCAACAGTTGTCTTTGAAATATTTTATCAAAATGTTATTACGTGCTCTGCCTTTGAAACTACTTTCCTTTTCAAATGACTAGGAATCACTTTTACTTTTCAGTCACATTTTTCAACCACTTAGCTCCATTCTGGTATATGACGACCACAGTTTATCTTGTTGAATATCCTGGTTCCTTTTGAAATATATCACATTGTTGAAAGTAAAGTTTCAATGTACTAAGTAAAGATACGGTGAGTTACAGAACTGAAAACTTCCTCCTCAGTCCAAACAAACCATTAACTGAAACTCGGCTGAACTTCCTGAACTAGGTACAGTTATACATCAGTATATCTTGATTATTTTTCTCAAGATGCTGCATTGTTTCTTCAGGCCCTTCTACATATTTTAATCTATATATGAATGCATTCACAACGTTTCTTACAATTAAATGAATGAAGCAGCAGGTTGTCTAAAGCATAAGGATTACACTTTATTTTAAGGTGTCCTTTTTACAGTGTAATTATACATTTAAGTACATAGTAATATTAATTAACTACATGTACTTGTACTTACCTTATGGTTAGGTTTTGGGTTAGGATTTGGCTTATTACTTGCATGTAATTATGCATAATTTATTGTCATTATAATAGTAAGTACATGTAATATGCAACAAGAAAATAAAGTGGTACCAGAGTAAGAGTAAAGTCTAAAACTGCTGTTTCTCAGGTCTTTACTACTACAGTCAACCTCTGTTGTGAAGCACTTGGTTTGCCAAGAAGTACAATGAAAATTGTTACATTTTCACTTGATTACTTATTTGAAAAGTTTAATTATATATTCATTTAATTACCATCATTTTTGGCAGACCATTTGTTTTAAATCACAAAGTCCAGAAAAATTCAAATTAGAATTTCATAGGGCCATTTTATTTTTAAATTAAAAACAAATATTAAGAATGTATTATTTCAGTACTATTACCTGATCCTAAGTTGATTGTTTTATGAATTTGTCACAATGTAATTGCAGACTTAAAGACAAAGAGTCTGTATTTGAATGATTGGGAAGTGTATTGGACAAGATAGTAAAGTAAACACTTTCTCATTTCACATGCAAATAGGGCATTTAAATAAAAGCTTTTAAGGCATAGCCATAACAAAACTGCCTGTTTAATTCTAAGCCTTAGTGAAAGGGAAGATGGTTATGAAAAGCTAAATTCTGTTGTTTGTTGCAAGAAATCCCAGTATTATCATTGGACCTTGACTAGCAGTATCACCCAGTGGCCTGTCTTTCATTTTACTGTCTTACGTCTTACAAAACTCGTGCCAAGATCTGAAGATATAGAGTAATGTGTAATTGATCATTTATCCAGATGAATTCTCATATGTAACTGAACTCCATTCAGCTAATGCATATAACAATGATCTTTAAATAATCCCTACAGATGTTAATACTTGATGTGTTGTGCTAAACCAAAGTATTTCCCTTTGCTCAGCAGAAAGGAGAAATTTGCACTAAACGGTATGCTCTTTGCTGCTAATTAAAAGTGACACTGTTTGATGGAATCCGAATGAGATGCATTTGTTTGTTCTGCTGGATGGCTGTTTGGTTTTATTTATGCAATATATTTCAGGCATTGTTTTGCTTTTTGTGTATCTAGTGCATCAAAGCTGACACCTGGTTTTGTCATTCTGTCTTTCCTCTTGTAGACGTGGCATGATTACCATTTGAGATGCATGTCACTTTGTTTTTGCTGTAAGAGGCTTGTTTGTAAGACTTGTAAGAGTGATTCTATCCAGAATTAATGTATTTTTGAGGCTGTTGAGCCACCGTGAACAAAGTTGTCCGTGGTCTGTGGTTCTCATGTCTGACAGCTAGTATTTCCATCTGAATGAGGCTGATAATGGAGGTCTTGTCTTGCCGCTGCAACCCGTTTGATTGGCAGAAATGTTTGAGTATCTTTTTGGCTGGTTGGTTGTGTTTATTGTGTTACCTTAACCTCTCTTTAATGATGCAACTTTCTTGTAAGTTGGTAAATGTGTCAGAATTTTACATAAATTTTTGACTTGGCACGTTGAAGAAATTTGTCAGTGCGTTGACACCTTGTTTCAGATTGCCAGAAACATCTAATTAAGCCTCCGCTGGAAATACTGACAGACTTTAGGTACACACTCACCCACGGGCACAGAGAAATACAGCCTAAAGTTTCATATCAGACATATTACAAGTCAGAATACTAGAACAGAACAGAGAATAAAAAGTAAATATGTATTAGCTTAGTGTTCAGTAAGAGGTTAAACTGTTTTTTTTTGTTTGTTTTGTTTTTCAGAATATATAGGCCTCTACTACTGGAAAAATGAAAAACAGGACTACTTGCAAAGTGTGCCAAAAAATTGTAATACATGGCTATGTTTGAATAACTACTAATTGACAAAGCCAAATAAAGTGCATGGGACTAAATGATTTCAAAAGAGCATGCCATGGTGTTAACTTATTGGCAGTACTGTGTCTACAGGAGCGACACAATGCGACTAAAGACAAGAAAAACGAAAAATTTATTCTGCCTACATTGATCCAGTTTAGACAGCTTCTAGCACGATGCGACATGAGTAACAACGGTTAGGTCTGGTGTAGATACGATGTAAGCAAACTACTTTATACTGTAACCAGTTTTTTTTGTTTGTTTGTTTTTTTGTACCAAATGAATTGTAATCATATTTTCAACATTTCTCTCACTTAATCATCCTGCATGTTTCAGGTGTACCTATGATAACTTAACTTAAAATGCAGCCCACTAAAACGAATCTAGGCAGCTCACTAAAAAACAGGGCTTATGTTGTCATTTAAGAAAGTTCCACTTTGTGGCCCATGTAAATGCGGCAGTTCTAATTTTGTTGAATCTAGGGTGGCAACTGACAATTATTTTGATAATGGGTTAATCTATTACAATATGTTTTGTGCAGAAACGGGTTAAAATAGATATTATATTCTAAAAGCTGGCCACAATAATAAGGTACTGGAACTTATGTATGCAAATCATATTACATTTATATCTCATTACAAGTCCAAAAATGCATATTTAACATAGCAAAGTCAGAATTATTGTGCCATCTGTTTGATGTGCATGCACACGCCAACGTTCGTTCAGAGACAACTGTGAAGTTTAAAGGAGTAGCTCTCTCTGTTTTATACTGTATTTCTGGTGTTTGTCCATGGAAATGACTGGTGAAATTTTTCTATGCGCATAACTAATTGTTAATCAAATGTGTTGTTGATAATTTTCGTTAAAGGAATAGTTCACACAAAAATTAAAATTTTCAGAAATTATTTATTTCTTCATCAGATTTGAAGAAATGGACCCTCTGCAGTGAATGGGTGCCGTCAGAATGAGAGTTCTGATGAAACAACTTTTTTATTGGAGGAAGCATTATTATGGATTATGGACTTGTATTTTGGCCAGACGTGACTTAATGAAGGGTTTGTTTCTTACAAGCAATTAATGCTGTAATTGATGGACTTGAGTTGTGGATTATTGTGATGTTTTTATCAGCAATCCCATTCACTGCAGAGGATCCATTGGTGAGCAAGTGATGTAATGCTAAATTTCTCCTAATCTGTCCTGATGAAGAAACATCTCATCTACATCTTGGATTGCCTGAGGGTTGGTAAATTTTCTGGAAATGTTCATTTTTGGGTGAACTTTTCTTTTAACAATCCACGTGATTTGATCTAAGTCACCTTGAAGTGCAAACATTAACACATAGCTACAGGTGTCAAAAGTGGCGCCAAGTTAGTTCCAAGCCGATACTTTTAAAGTGCCGTGGGCCCTATGAGACAGAGCTGATGAGCTATTATTAAGCAATAGCCTTCCATCATGTCTTAAAGACGTCATTTGGCCATGTAAATTCAAAGATCAAATATTTATTACCCCTCTCCATGTCTTTTTTCGAGTTTCAAGCACATGCAGTGTCGTTTAGGTTGAGATACAGCAGGCCTGACTGGGGGATCGGTGCTCAGAGGAGGTGCTGACTGGAGGAGTGCCAGGCCTGATTTCCTCCGGCTGACACATGGGCACCCCCGCTGAGAGGCTGATGAGCGATTGTCATCGTTACCTGGAGCAAGACTCATCCACTTTCGATCCCCTCTGAGTGGAATCAAAGGACAGGGAACTCCTAAGGTTCGATGAGAGAACAATCCCTTGCTTCTTGTTAAGCTGGAGGTAGACGAGGGCCTCTTTGATGGGCTGCTCTCATGGCAAATCAGTATGGTCTTCCTGTCAAGAGCATCTGATTGGGTATCAGAGGAATACAAGTTCTCTCTGAGACGTTCCGTAATACATTACCTGTCAGTCTTCAAAAGAACATTATAATTTGGTGGTTCTGTCTCATGACTTTTATATGAACCTTGAACAAAGGAACGTTAATGGTCCCTTCACGTGTGTGACAGTCTGTTATGGACAAATAAATGATGTAAGTGGTCCTGCTGGTGTCCGCGTTTATGAAAATACACAGTCGACTTTTTCCAAGAGCTGTGGAATTTGTCAGATAGACTGATACTACAGTTGTAGGTCTGTTTTTTTTTTTTTAGACAAGGCTATGCTTTTAAAATGGAATAATCGCTTTGTGTACTTTGCAAATGGTTTGACATGTAAAGTCATTTCAGAAATGCATCCACAAGCATTTAGGAATGCAACACATATACTGTATTACGCAGAAAAGAATGGCAATAGAATCTTTTTAATGTTTTAAATAATTACGTTTTTAAATTTTTTTTTTTTTTAATTAAAAAAATCCTCAATATATTGGCTTTCAATATAGCAAAAAATTCAAATGTTTTTAAAATGCTTATATCTGATAAATGTTATTTTTTGTCTGATTTTATGAGGTGCTACCATATAGTGTAGAACACCATACGATATTATTCATGCACTCCAATTTATTCAAGTGACTCCCGTTGGTAAGCGATTTTTGACATTGCAGTGTTTCACAGGTTGGAGCTGTGCTTGCATGTACTTGTTTCCAAGATGGCCATGGAGACTTGCTATTAAAGGGACTTTTTCAAACACATTGTTTTCTATGAATGTATGCACACTGATGGTGACTACGACTCCGGGGGCTGATCAAAATCCTGCCATGAAACAGAGTGCCATTCACAGATTTCCATGAAATTTCAATGAGATCTATTTGGGACAAATATATGTACATTCTGAGTGCACCCTAGGCTGAAAGATTGCCCATTTTGCCTGTTTTTCGAAATTTTATTTCATTTTAGATACTTAGATTCACTGTTATGAACTGCCACCTTGAACTTGAAAACACAAGTACAGAAAGACGTATCGATGTGCAATACCTGTGAAATGTTTTAGGCACGGCTTATCTTGTCTGGTATCATTCTGACTTCCTGGGTGTCTGATAAACGCTACGGTACCATGACTTATGTGCGTCATTCTACAGATGCCATCAGCACTCTTTAGGCTTTTATTGCAATATGCCATATTGCTTTCATTGAGAAACATTTGCCATTGATATACTGATGCAAAGGGCATGGGAATCTTATTATCATGCAATTATTTGCTGGGATATAATTTTATCATCATGGCATGATATTTGGGGCATGACTTTTATTATCATTATTCCCTTTGGAGTGAGAATGTTTTTTTTTTTTTTTTCTTTCTTTCTTTTTTTTTGAATGGATGTCAGTGTTGGAGAGGCTTCAATGCACTGAATTTAGTACCCTGACTTTTATGAGGAAACTGATTACTTTATGAATTGAAAGTGTGTCAGCTAATCTTTAAGTGAGCTAAAAATGCTGTTTTATGCAAGTCTAATTTACAGAGCCCTGGACTCTAGATATTAATATTAATAAATATATCAGGTCACGAATTAACAATTTTTTCCTACAACTTATTTGTTCCCTCATTTTAGTTAATGAAAATTATCCCATGATTTACGTAGCTCCGGTGAGAAGTAATGAATGCGGAAGCGCAAAGGAGAGAGCAAAACAAAATACTGGTCATGAATTAGAAGTAGAAAACAAGGATTTGTAAAGAAAAATGTCGGAGGATTTTGATATAAGCCAAGAGGAGAGTGGTTTTCCTTTACTGTAAACCAGCGGTTCTCAATTCCAGTCCTCGGAATTATAAGGTTTTTTTACTATAAAAACCTTATAACATTATAAACTTAAATAAACAGTGTAACAAATAAGAACTTATTATGTGAACATTTCATACCACAGTGTTTAACACATAAACACACAAGGCTGAGGGTCACCGTGGTAGACAGTAGGGAAACACTTTGAGGTCAGACGTAATACACATATTACACACATTATGTACATTCACCTGCTGTCTCTCAGGCTGTGGCACGTCTACACGTATCTCGCAGCCAGTGCTGCTGTCTGTCCCTCTCCTAGTACTATCTTTGTTATGTTTCACTAATGGCTGTAAAGTTCCTTATTACGTTGGTGAGTTTGTTGAAGTAGAGGTTTCTTATGGATATGTATTTATGACAGTGAAGGAGGAAGTGTGTCTCTGTCTCGATCTCTCCTGTCTCACAGTGAGCACACACTCTTTGCTCTCTGGGTAACCAGCTCTTTCTGTGTCTGCCGGTCTCGATGGCTAGTCTGTGCTCACTGAGCCTGTACTTGGTCAGGATCTTTCTCTGCTTTGTGTCTCTGACACTCTGGAGATAATCTTCCAATTCATAATTTGATTTTATGGTCCGATATAGTTGTAATTTACTTTGTGTTTTAGTCTCTTGATCCCAATGTTCCAGATATGTATTTTTAGATTGTTTGATAATTTGATTCATTTTGATGTTTAGGTGAGAAGCAGTGATGGTCTGACTGGTTAGTGTTAGTAGGGTTAGTCAGGTTAGTAAGTCTCAGAACCAGCTGACTGAGTGGACTCTTTTCGGGGTTCAGTTCTTGGGTTTGTAGTGCTTTAAAATGTAGCGATTCTGTGGGACTCGATTTAAGATGCATCCAGAATTTGAGGGATCTTTTTTGTATATTTATAATCAATGGGAATCGGCCTAATTCTGCTCTACATGCATTATTGGGTGTTCTCCTTTGAAATTTTAGGATCATTTTGCAGAATTCTGTGTGTAGGGCTTTTGTTGGATGTCTGTCCCATCTAGTGTAGCTCTGATCACTGAGTGAACGTGTGTACGACAGTTAGCGGAAGCTAGAGATAACGCTTTATAAAGTTTTAAAATATGGATACTTTTCTTACACAAATGCATCAATTCGCTTCAGAAGGCCTTTATTAATCCCCCCTGTGCCGTGTGGAGCACTTTTTATGATGGATGGATGCACTTCATTTTGCTTCAAAATCTTGACCACCATTCATTGCCATTATAAAGCTTAGAAGAGCCAGGACATTTTTTAATATAACTCCGATTGTATTTGTCTGAAAGAAGAATGTCATTTGCACCTGGCATGAAGGTGAGTTAATCATGGGGTCATTTTCATTTTTGGGTGAACTATCCCTTTAAATCCTGGCCACACTCTACTATACTACTTAAATTTAAAGTTGTACTGCTTTAAATTAAACAAGGGAATGAATTAATAAAGTGTGGTAACCAATTAGTACAACATAGTCACAATTTGCCTAAATTGAATTAATAAATCATGGGGAACAAATTAATATATCATAGGAATCTTAATTTGTGGCATCCCCCCCCCCCCCCCCCTCTATTTGTCATATCTGAGGTTCAATGCTAACTGGCTGATGAGTGAGAACATTCATTTCAAACCCTGATTAGGGATATAAAATGGTATTTGATTGTCATTTTATGTTGACTTCAAAGCTTCCTTCAAACTTATTTTTAAATTTAGCATCATCCAGTGGAATTCACTGAACACACACTGTAAGTTTTACAGCGGATGCTCTCTCATTCTGTTTTTAGAGACTTTCGTGTGAGATCATATTATCACTATAAAAGGTGTGATTTGCCTCATTATTGACTGTTTTCCAGCCGATGGAATGTTTTGGAATGTGAAGACAGAACTGAAATGCCTTTTCTCTACACACACCCACCCACACATGAAAAAACATATACGCATACAAGCAGCCGCCCACTATCTGCAACACACTATTAAACACAAGCACCGTCACTGTCTCTTATGGCTTGTTGTTGTAGCAGGGCCGGAGGAAATGTCCTTTCCTTAACAGGCAGTGAGCTATGGAGGCACTCTTCCATGGCAGGCTGTGTGGAGGTGTGACATCAGATGAAACCTGTGATAAAAGCAAGCTGGAAGCCCGTCATATGTGCACACTGCCTCTACTGCCAGGTTTCACAGCATGCCCTGTAATTACACTCGCTGCAAAATTGCACGCCAGATGCATTGTGCTTGTTAATGTCACAACAGGAATGTTGCTAAGTGGCGACATGCATGTTCTGTGCACATTGGATCATGTTTAAAGGGATAGTTCACATCAAATATGGAAATTCTGTCATTATTTACTTCCCCTCATGTTATTCCAAGTGCTTGTGCTGTTATTTTTTGTAGAATGCAAAGAACTCTTTTTTGTTTTTCCTCCATACAGTGACAGTTCGCAGTGACAAGTCTGTCAAGCTCCAAAAAAAGGACAAAAATGCACCATTAAAGTAGTATGGCATCCATGTGTTGTATTCCAAGTCTTCTGAGGCCATGTGATGATCTCCTATCACAACAATGATATATTTTTGTATATTTCTGAATAAGTACTATCTTTTTGAGCTGTTCCTCAAACAAATCGATATTATGGCGTCAGAGGAGACTAGTCTATGAATATTGTATGAAAGAAGCAAGTGAAGATTTTTCCAAAATTCTCTGTTCCACAAAAATGAAAAATTACCATATGAGTTTGAAATTACATGAGAGCAAGTAAATAATGACTGAATTTTCAGTTTTGAGTGAACTATTTCTTTAAAATTAAATGAGAGTGAATGTAAGAGAGAGAAAATGAAGTAGCAGGAAAAAGAAAATAAATCTTGCAAGGTCTGAGAGGCAGCAGGGTGGATGTATGTGACCTTTTAAGAAATGTCCTCTGAACATGCTCCTCTTCTGCTATCTAGTTTTGCCCTTTGAGCTTGTATTGTCTTGTAAGGGAATGTTTTTTTTTTTTCTTTTTTCTTTTTTTCTGTTCTACCCCTGAAACTTGGGAGGTAATGACACATAGTGTCTCTTAGTATGTGTGTTATAGGGAGTGGTTCCAGCTGGTTCTATGACCACTTGCAGCTTTTGCGAGTCAGTTTGAGTGTAATGCTTTGCGACAGCTCACACTGCTCTGTCATCCTTCTTGAATCCAGTATTCTATCTTATTCTTACTGATTTATTATTAAAACCCAGTGTGAACTTATGCAATTACGTAAAATATTGTACTCGTTCTTACTGGCATATGTCCCATCATGCAGTGGTGAGAACAGCTAGTGTTACTCTTGGCAGTGTGTTCATTACACCAGATGTCTAAATCAAGAGCTGTGTTCCAAAACCTATTGAGATGCCTACCTAGGGAACATGTTTAGGTGTGCTAGATGTGCTTCTGACACAAAGGTTGTTGAAAAAGCTCAAGCAAAATTAGGCTCCTCAGAAAATTACTAGTATGGGTCAAGATCTAAGGCAGCATTGCATGTAGGTGTGCTTTAAAGGGTTAGTTCACCCAAAAATGAAAATTCTGTCATTAATTACTCACCCTCATGTCTTTCCAAACCTGTGATCTTTGGATCACAAATTAAGATATTTCTGATGAATTCCAAGAGCTCTCTGACCCTCACATAGACAGCAAGGATCCTAACACAATCAAGGTCCAGAAACTTAGTAAGGACATCATTATAATAATCCATGTGACATCAGTGATTCAATCATAATTTTACCAAGCTACGAGAATACTTTTTGTGCACAAAGAAAACAAAAATAACGACTTTATTGAACAATTTGTCTCCTGCACGTCACCTTGGTGCTATTTTGGAGAGCATCACATACGTACGCAACGTATGTACACTGATATGTTGTTTACATTGTTTATGCTTTGATCTGAACGTAAACAACATATCTATGCATATCTAATATATCTACATATCTAACAACTGTCTATGGGAGGGTCAGAGAGCTTTCGGAATTCATCAGACATATCTTAATTTGTGTTCCGAAGATGAACAAAGGCCTTACAGGTTTGGAACAACATGAGGGGGAGTAATTAATCCCTTTAAGTATGGATCTGATATCCAATTTCCAAAAAAAAAAAGAAAAGATGTTTGAGAAAAATATCAGTAAAGCCGTTATCGCTCAATCTCTACACATGAAAGACTGTTAACTATCAATCTCTTAACATATTCCATTTAGACTAGGATGCTGACTTTGAAAGTAGCTGCTTACTGTATGTCAACAGTAGGCAGTGAGGCAGCTCACTAAGGTTTGAAACAGAGCCAAGAACACCCCATTTACAAATCCCAGCTCAGCGATTCCCTGAAGGTATGAAGGCGGCATGTTGTGATGGATGGCATGTTCTACACTTAATGGGCGAGAGGAAGAAACGACAGCAGCTCAAAGTGACAGCTCTGTGGAGATGGACAGCAGATCTACAAGCCATTACCTATAGAGATAAAGAGACAGTTTGGAGAGCTGAGGTAATACAGGAGGGAAAAGGAAGCAAAATGCCCACTAGGGAGACCTCAGTGGCAGAGGTGTGATTTTCCAGGTGTTTCCGATTGGACAGCAGCAGGTGTCCTCCCCCTCCTCCCCTTCAAGACATCCACTTCCATTTTATTCAACCTCTGATCTTGTGTAAAGCCAGGCCTTTTAGACATTAATGCTCTCAGTGAAGGTTTTAGGAAAGTACTGTGGTTGTGGATCAGTGCTGTAGTGATGATGCTGTCTGTCGGTACGAGAGGTGAAGGGCGCTGCATTATTGATGGGGCTCATTCAGCTTGACTGAGCAGACTCGCATCTCAAACAGATTATTGACCAGCACCCTGGAGTCCCAGAGCTGGTGCATGGCATGAGATGATATACATGCTCACTCAGTACATCGGTGGATAACCTTGTTATGCGGTCTCAGTGCTTGGGTGACGCATAAGGCCACAGATAAAACCTGATGCTGGATTAAATTCCTGTGTTTATCTCAGTTAGAAGCTATGACTAGGCTTAAGCATTTTCTTGTGTTGTGCATGGTTTCCAGGGCACTGCTCCGCAGTTACTAAGGTGTTATGAGGGGTTTAGTTTGTTGCTGTCACGCTTGGGCAAAACTGGTCCCCATTGACTTACATAGTATTTTTTTTTTATTATTATTGTTTTCCATACTGTGAAAGTCAAAGGAGATCAGCGACTGTTTGGTTACCCATGTTCTTCAAAGTATCATATTTTGCTCTCAAATCATGAATTTTATTTGAATTGGCTACACCACATCAGATGTTGAATTGGAATGACATGGAGAGAAATTTAATTCAGGATTCAAAGGATTCAACACAGTTAATGCCTTCTGAAAGTGTTAAAGGGGTCATATGATGTTGCTGAAAAGAACATCATTTTGTGTATTTGGTGTAATGCGATGTGTTTACGTGGTTCGAAATTCAAAAAACACATTATTTTCCACATACTGTACGTTATTGTTGCTCCTCTATGCTCCGTCTTTTTGAAACGTGACGATTTTTACAAAGCTCATCGTTCTGAGAAGCGAGGTGTGGTCTGATTGGCCAGCTATCCAGTGGGTTGTGATTGGCCGAATACCTCAAGCGTGTGACGGAAATGTTACGCTCCTTACCGTATTGTGATGCCGTGTCCCTGCGCGGCGAGACTAAAACAATAAAACCCACTATAAACGAGTACACACTTGAATATTTGCATTGTACTGTTCTGGAACAGTGTTGTAAATGTAACTTAACCACTGATTTCTAGTTGTGTACTCATTTGGAAGGCCAAACAAACTACTTTTGCTTTCACAGCGAAACACACAGCGTCTCCACGACATGGCAGTGGCAACAACAATACTACAGCGAGAATAAAAGTTACGCCACCTTTCATTGCATATCCGTTTGGGTAGTGTTATGCAAATCTCTCCATACAGTGACGTAGACATGTGGGGGTGTGTTTAAATGAGCCGTTTTCGGAAGGCGTGGAAGAGTCTTAACTTTTATAAAGAATATCTCTTTGGGTTTGAGACTTTAATCTTTGCAACTTTTCAGATCTTGTCTATGCACAAACAGCTTGTAACACTCCAAAGACAAAGGAAAACATGAAATCGCATCATATGACCCCTTTAATTTATTTCATAACTCAAAAATGAATGTCACGTTTCAAACATCCATCGACACATTACAATGTTTTTTTTTTTTTTTTTTTTGACAAACTTAGCATTTCTAGTTCTTCTTTGCATTTTAATTGATTTTCACTTTGTTTTCTTATATACTGTCATCGAATTTCTACATCCTGTTTGCAGCCTTAACTCAAATTAATTTCAATTGAAGGATTGATGTAGCATTTAAATGTCATTCTCTATCACTTTGAGAATAATAATATAAAGATAACTATAACAATATATTAGCATCCACACCAATGCATGATAACATTCTGCTTATTATAAGTGCCATGTATGTCATATGAATCTTTAAATGTGCAAGCTAAATTCAGGTGGATTTTGTTTGTTTTTATTTTTCATCAGCTGGAAAAAAGTCCTGACTGTGATTTCAACTACTTCATTCTTCTTGTTATGGACTTTTTTTTTATTCTCATAGAATTAGGTGGTATGTCATTACTCATTTACGACCATTTCTGATTACACCAGTCAATCATAAAAAGTTGAATTTGCATATATACTGTAGATGCGGAAGATGCAACCTAGATAATTTTACATGCCAAAAAAGGGAGGAAAATGGTTATGAAAACTATTTTATTGTATAGCGCACAGTAAATTTCTAACTTCAGTGACTGTTTTGTATGCAAGAAACACTGACTAAAATTGTGACCTCAGGGGAACAAATCCTACAGAAGTGGATGATGTGCTGTTGTTTTTATGGGATGTGGGAAAAATCACATCACATCCTGTTGCCCTTTGCTGCAATGTTTTCTTTAGTTAGGAATCAAGGCTAATTTATCCACATAGAATCTGTAGCCATTAGAATTGAACCCTGTAAGTGGAATGTTCCAGTGTTTACTATGAGTGAGATTGCAGTGTTCTCTGTATCCTCCCTGAACTCTGCGTTCTGCATGTATGTTTGATATGTGAGATTCAAAAAGCTAGAAATGTTATTTCTGTCTGCTCTTGACCTTGTTAGGTCAAAAAGTGGGCAGAAAATGAGCACAAATTTATGCAACTGTATGGTGCACAAAAAGCAGAAATGGAAGAAAATTAAAGTCATCAAGTACAAATTACGAGGAAATATGGCCTCAACTATAACCTTATGTTCTCTTTTCAGACCTCTCTGCTGTTTTTCAGTGTTCGGTGTTAATGCTATTGATAAATTTGACCAAAGCGATCCATAAGGTCCCACTTACACTGAAATTAACAGCAAAGCAGCCATAGGATTGTGAATTGTATGGAATCAACTTTTTATCTTTCTGGAATTACAAGCCTCCCTTGTGGCAGATCAGTGTCAGTCTGTATATTAATGCTGGTCTATCTAATAAGCATTACAATTCATCCTCATGGCCTTTCTTGATAGATTGTCAATGAAAAATTTACCAAAACAACAGTCAAAAGTGCAAAGTTAGTATTCCTCCATGCCACATTGTGAATGCCTACATATTGCTCTCTTGACAAATTTTATGCTCTTAAGCTTGAAAGAGCCATTTTCCAATTTTGCCTTTTTCCAGAAGATTAAGGAAAAAGTAATGAGAAAACCTTTTCAGAGTTTTCTTTGTGAGAGAGCTTTTGTTGGTATTTGGTGGAGCAGTCGGGTCTTTCACCTCTTTTAAGGCATGATGAAATGGCTTTTCTCTGCAGTCTCATTACCGTTTTTGATCGAGTTGCTTAGCATTTCCTGCTCAAGTCCTTTCCACCCACTCTTGATGACTGAGATGTACATTTAGCACTCCAAATGAGAACTCATTTACTCTCAGCAGGGAGTGAAGATTATGTATTTGCCTTTTTTATACAGACTCCTATAAGGTTGTGTTGAAAAGAGGAGACCCCTTTGACGCAAGTGGCTTTGATTTTGATTCTTAGTTAGCTTTCATGTGTTTCTAAAGTCTTTGATTGAATGTCGTAGCTTAAGATATTTTATGCACCATGATAGTTAGGAGATACATACATTTCATGGTTCAAATCTCTTTTTCTTTGTTGCAGACCTCTCGGCAGCCGTGCAGAAGTTCTCCCAGTCGTTACAGGAGTTCCAGTTTGAGTGTATTGGTGACGCAGAAACAGATGACGAAGTCAACATTGGTAAGTGTGGGGTAAATGGCTGATTTGAGGTCTGCTACTTCTAATACTGATTCGGTCTCATAGATGTATATGACAAATCACAAATGAGATTCCTTTGTCTCCTAGACAGCAATTAGAATAAATGGAGAGCAAATGCAAACATTTGCTGAAGTCTCCTGCTTAAATGTTCTCAAGACAAAAAGACCTCATGGAGATTCAGAAGACATCTCATTAATCACTCGAACTAGGGCTGTGCGATTAATCGATTTTTTTGTTTGATTTAGAATTTGGCTTGCAGCAATTGTGAAAACGATTATTGTGCCACATTGTTTTCCTTTCCATTACAGCGGTGTGTTTTCTACTCCCTATAATGACCCAAAATTAGCATCCAAACCAGTCAAATAATGTAACGAGACTGCTGTAAAAAGGAGAGTTTGAGAACTTGGACTTGGGACTTGCATTCAGACTGACTTGTGTGGACTTGTTGTCAAACTTGACTCATACATATTGGACTGGAAATTTTTCAGAGTACAGACAAATTTATGTCATGTATAACATGAAAGTTAGAAAAAACAACATAAAAACACATTTATATAAGAAGACATTAACAAACATCTCCCACTCAAACTCAATTAGTTAAAGGCTCTCCACCTTGTTGTTTATGTGAATTTCAGTGTTGGGGAGTAACTACTTAAATGTAACAGAGTTACGTAATTTAATTATGAAATAAATGTAACTGTAATCTGTTATAGTTACTGAGAAAAAAATGTGTAATTAAATTACAGTTACTGTACATATGAAAATTTTGATGATTACAAAGGGGGTTACATTTGAATATTCACACACACACACACACACACACACACACACACACACACACACACACACACACACACACACACACACACACAGATTTCTTTCCCAAATTGCACTGACTGCTCTAAAATATGAGACACCAATGTTTCAGTTTTGGACACAGAATAAAAAGCTTACTCGATAACTTGCATTGTATTTGCTTTATTTTTTTTATATTAAGGTTTTAAGACTAAAACTAAAGTTTTAAGTTTTTGTTTTTTTTCCTAGCTATGCACAGATTTGATTTCAAAAACAAAAATCTTGTTATGATTTTAAATCAGTATTTAACCTCACAATGATCTCAAAGTAAAAAGAGGTGCTAAAGTCTGATTTTGTGGTGGCTGTCCTTTAAAGTTATTTTTTATAATCTTAATTTAAGTGATGAAGGATTTTGAAAGTCTTACAGTAATCAGTGTTGAGTACTACTGTAAGATCAGCCCTTCCTGGTTTGAATGTTTGAAAATGAATAATGAGAAATTTAGAGTTATCAAGTAATTAAGTAATCAAATGTAATCAGTTACATTACTTTAACTAATTGAAAAAGTTACACTACTTATTACATTTCAAAAAGGGTAACTTGTAATCTGTAACCTGTTACGTTTCCAAAGTAAGCTTTCCAATGGTGGTGAACGTTAAATGAACGTTAACAGATGCTCAGACCTTTTCTCATCAAATCCAAATATTCAAATCAAATATTAGATTCAAGACTGAATTACGGATAAGGGCTATGCTGTCCACACTCATTTTTTTCTCTAAACTCTTACTGTACATCAACAGTTGTCTCATTTGTGTCTATTTTTATTCCTCGTGAAGAGTTTTAGCAGAACATCTGAGAAAGTTGATTCCTGACCAAGAAGTCCATTAACTCGCCTAAGCTATGAAAAAGCAACATCTGAGCGATAAAATTTTCCTTCAAACCCATTAAAGACGATCTGCTTAACCATTCTAAGATCATCTTAATGGAAAGTTCTCCTAATGTTCTGAGGAATAGTTTCCTTCCTTGATCCCAAATGTCCCGCATACTGTCACCGATGGCTGGGATTGTAATTTTAATCAAGACCTATCCCTGGAAATTCCATATGAGTTCCTTGGAAAAGTCACCCAGAGTTGAGTAGCATAGACGGATTTCTAAGCTCTTTTTTCTTCCACTCCGACTCTTTGCCTTTTGGCTATTGATTACAATCTTTAGCATGTGAGCAGTCACAGAAGGACTTGCAATTCATCGTTTTGATTAGTAAATGCATTCTTGTATGAAGGCAAGCATCGGGCATGCTGATATCCTGTCCCAGTCCAGATTTAGCTCAACAGCTCAAGGCAGGTCTCAGTGAGATTGCCTGCCCGGCATGCATAATGTATTGTATTGATTTGCTTACATTCCAGACAAAAAGGTCTCAACTCAGCCCTTTAAGAGATCAGAGTAACTAATTGTGATTTGTGTCAGAGATTAAGGAAAATGCAGACCGCTCACCCTCGGTGGGCACTGAGCAGATGTGCTGAGAGTTCATACGCCCTGATGGGTTGATCACTCATTCTGTTCTGTCTCTTTATGCAGCCATTCATCTCTTTCTATCCTTCTCTCATTCCTGCGTTCTCTCCTTATGTGTCATTACTTTGTTTATTATCTTCCTGTCCTGCTCTGTGCATTGTGTGCTGGCTTGACACTCAGACCATCTGCATCTAACAGTTGGCTTCCAGTCTTTCGGTACTCTCAATCGCACAAGCAACCTGTCATTTAGCCTGCTACCTTTTCCTCTTCTTTTCCCAAGCAATCTGATGGGAAAAAATCTAATTAAATGTGTTGAGGTGTGGTAAAGCAAGCTCATAACGGAGTTCAACTTGGCTTTTTTCTATCCCCCGTCTGGTCGCCAAATAGGAAGGGGGTGAATTTTTGCAGTTTCCCCCCTATTTGTATGATTAAAAGGAATGTTGGGCGAGCCTGCCACAGCGGGGATGTTTTGGAAGGTAGCAACACAAAGGCATCTTTACGGATATTTAGCTAATGGACCGCTTTAATGGACAGAAACGTTGATAGGTAGGAAATGATAGGGCTACGGCTATTGATTTACATGTGTAATGTGGCGGATGATTTTGGTTTGCATTCCATGGACAAGTGAATGTTGATGAAACCTGTGGCTGCATGTTAATGCCATCTCTTGACATGAATCCAGCATTTTGTTCTAAGTCCTTTCGGTGATGCATACTGTGAACAAAAATGGTAGGCACTACAATACTTCTATCTATCTATCTATCTATCTATCTATCTATCTATCTATCTATCTATCTATATATATATATATATATATATATATATATATATATTAGTGCTGTCAAACAAGTAATCGCATCCAAAATAAGTTTGTCTTTACATAATATGAGTGTGTACTGTGTATATTTATTATGTATATATAAATACAAACACATGCATGTATATATTTAAGAAATATATGTTATGTTTATATATTAAATATATTTAGATATAATATAAAATATAATAATATAAATGTATATATATAAATGTACATATATACTGTATGTGTGTGTGTGTATTTATATATACATAATAAATAAACACAGTACACACAGATATATTATGTAAACAAAAACTTTTATTTTGGATGTGCACTTGTGCAAACCTAGTGGCCAACTACAAGAAACGTCTGACCTCTGTGATTGCCAACAAGGGTTTTGCCACCAAGTACTAAGTCATGTTTTGAGACTCATTAAAATGCAAATCAATTTGTAATTTTTTTTAATGCCTTTTTCTGGATTTTTTTTTGCTGCTATTCTGTCTCTCACTGTTCAAATAATCCTACCATTAAAATCATAGACTCATCCTTTCTTTGTCAGTGAGCAAATGTACAAAATCAGCAGGGGATCGAATAATTTTTTTCCCCACTATGTATGTGTATATATGTATGTATGTATGTGTGTGTGTATATATATATATATATATATATTAGAGCTGCACGATTGATGATCATGATTTTTGATGATCATGGTTTTTTTTTGTCTCAAATAGAGATCACGCTTCTCCCACTAAACAAAATAATGTGTGACCGAATATTAATTTCTGTAGTCTATTTAAAAGTGTTTAATTAATTTAAATGAATTATTAAACATTTTAATATATAATATATGTATTTAAAATATATTTAATACACCAATTTTTAATATTAAACTTATAATAAAAAACCATTGGTCATACTGATTTCAAGGTTAAGGATTCATTAGTTTGAATATACATTGAACCAAAAACATCATAACATTAAAATCAGTCTCAGCCAATGGACTAAAACATACACTGTTTCAGTAGTGACATGAAAAATCCGGGACACTTTTTGTTACATTTTCATAATTTACGAAGAAAATAAATATTTTCTACTTTTTAAAATAATCAAAAAGATGCTTTTAAAAACAACAATGGAAAAAAAATACAAAATTATTTCAAAATCATTTTCAAAAGTTGAAATTTAGGGGTTATGGTGCGTTCACACCAGACGCGAATGAAGCGTTAAGCGCGAGTGATTTACATGTTAAGTCAATGCAAAGACGCGAATAGACATTCTGCGGCGCGATTCGCGCGAATGAGGCGGCGCGAATTGAGCGTTTCGGGCGAGTTGAAAAATCTGAACTTTGGCGAAAATTCGCGCCGCGTTAACCAATCAGCAGCTTGCTCTAGTAGTGACGTGTTTACTACATAGGGAGCGGAGGGAATCCCAAACAACAATGGAGGACAAAATAATCATTGCTGTTTGTGGACACCCAGAGCTGTATGATAGCCTACATTTTTGTACTTATACAGAAACAGGAATAAAAAGGATTTTGCTTGGAAGCAAGTGAGTGAGGAGGTCGGACAATCTGTTAAGTTGTAAAAAACGCTCTTTATACAATTTGAGCTACATATTGAGACTACAAGCTAGCTAAATTAAGCTTATTCGCCGTATTTGATCCATGTCAGCCATTTCACAATGAAACTGGAGCTGTTCGGCACAGTTAGGGTTTGTGATAGCTACCTCCCAATTGAAATTACCCAATAAATTGATAATATACTGTATGTTAATATTAAGCTTACTAATATTTTAAATATTATTGTGGGTTTCAATAGATAATAGAAGGATCTTAATAAACATCTAAGATTTGAATACTTAAATGCTTTTTAAATGTTTTGTTTGTTTGTTGGACAGCAGTTTGCACCAATAGCCCATATATGTACGTGTGTGTTAGTTTACACACAGACACAGACACAGACACACACACACACACACACACACACACGTTTGTATTTCTATACTTGTGAGGACTTTCATAGGCGTAATGGTTTTTATACTGTACTTACTGTATGTGCTATTGTCCTACACCAACCCTACCCCTAAACCTACCCCTTACAGAAACCTTTTTACATTTTGAGATAAACTTCATTCAGTATTTTTAATAATTTATTTGCCTTGTGAGGACCGGCCAAATGTCCTCACAAAGTCAAAAATGTTAGGTTTTACTATCCTTGTGGGGACATCTGGTCCTCACTCTGTGGGTCTTACAAGAACACACACACACACACACACACACTGTATTAGTATTGTATATTAATTTACTTAATTACTTTAACAAAGCAAGGAGTATAAACAAAGCATAAACAATAATAATAACAAAATAGGGCTTGCATAGGCAAAATATAGGGGATAAAGGTTAAAAAATTTGTTATGGGGAGAACTTTACATAAGAGTTCATTGTGCAGACTCAAGGAAATACAAAAAGTGCTGCCACATAGTTTGAAATGTACAGTATGATTTGGGCTCAAAAGAACATATACCCTCCATTCATACAATATGAAGCATATCATTCAAAGTTTCAAGACAATAAAGATTGAGTATCAGAATACCACAAAATCGCCATTTTGTTATATAATTTTTTAATAAAATATTATTATTATTATTATTATTTAAATAAAATACAAACTTTATTTATAAATTCACAACTTTTAAAAAAATACCAATAATATATCAGCCAACAGCTATTCACTCGTCCTTGGTCTCGATCATTGAAACGCCATATCAGTTGACCAGTAGTAAAAAGTTCTCATCTATCCATGTCTTCATGGAAAGTTTTCAAAGTGTCTGCTATTTCTGTTGTGCTCTCATAGTGTCCCAGCTCTAAAAGGGTAAGATTACACTCACTGAAGAAAAATGTAATTGTCTTGTGGAATCAATCTGGTCATCGATGAAAGTGAGCTTTCGGAGTGACTTGACCGGACCCCTCGTGTGCTGTGGGACTAGAATCTTGATGTAGCTGAGCTGCAATCTACTTTGAAGCTCCAAGCAGTCTGCGTCGCATCAGCAGTCTGTCTGGGAGTACAGACGGGGTCACCTGACCTCCTATCGATTTCATTCCATGACTTCCTGCTGTGACATTCACAATCCACACCAGTTATCCTGAAATCAATCTCACAGAAAGATTGATGTAGCTATAGAAAT
Source organism: Acrossocheilus fasciatus (assembly GCA_036784905.1). NCBI lineage: Eukaryota > Metazoa > Chordata > Actinopteri > Cypriniformes > Cyprinidae > Acrossocheilus > Acrossocheilus fasciatus. The sequence continues at coordinate 26,908,466 of CM071955.1, read as the reverse complement.
ATTAATTGTCCTAAAAGTACAAGACTGTTTCTCTTCAACCGTGATGGGCAGATGACTGTTGCCGCTCATACTTTCTGACCTTTCCTCTCTTTGTTGCTCTTCGGGGCTCCAACTTTCCCATTGTCTTAACAGAGATATTTTGTCATGATGTCAATTTGTAGAATGACATTGTAGGAAACTGTATAAAATGAGTCTAAAATTGTCATGTGGTGTAACCATCCATTACTAAAATATGTATAAAAAAAGAAAAAAAATTAATTAAACATTTTTCTTGAATCATGACTTACAAGAATGTTTTTAAATAATTTTTCAAGGTAAAAAGTTTATTTTTTTTTTTTTTTTTTTTATTTCCAAATATCATTTATCTATTAAACATATGTTTAATGGATAGAATGAATATAAAAATTATATATTGAATCTAAAAATGCCATATAACCGTCAAGAAAAAATGAATACTATATTTTCTTTGAATCAGTATTTTAGTACATTTACAAATATCATCTTTATATAATAAATATAAATTTCATGTGTAGAATTAATAGAATATTGTATATTAAATATACATTTTATTTGGTGTAACCCTTAAGTAAAAATTTATACCACATTTTCCTTACTTCTTGAATAATTCTTTATGTAAAACATTCATTTACAAATGTAAAATATTATTGGTATATAAAATATATATTTAATATATAGATTTTCCTCACTACTTGAATCGTTATTTTCTAGATTTAAAAAAAAAAAATTGTCATCAGACTGGTCAAATTAGATATTTTTATGAGAATTACTGACCTTGCAGGTTTCACCATGTTTTATATCAAAATGATTCTTAATATAAAAATGAAAATCTGCTCATTGTAGAAATTGTTCAAGTGTTTTAATAGACAAAAAACATGGTCATAATGTAACTAAAGCCTAGCTATTAAAAAAATAATTAATTAATTAATTAATCAAATAAAATAAAAAATAAAAGAACCGCCTTGCCTAAGCTTCCTGTTTCAATAGAAAATATTGCAAGTAAAAATACTTATCAAGTGATTTTATGAGGTTTTAAAGCAATGTCTTGTTGAAGCACAGTCGTGTGCGACCGGTCTTGATTTATGGATAGTGCATTAGGGGTTTTTAAATGAGAGGGCGATTCCTTGTCTGCCTCTCTCATCAGTCCAGTTCTCAAATGTATGTACGTCAGATCTCTTCAGTCCTGAGCCAAAAGCCCATTTCACAGAATGACTCATCACTTCTGTCATTCTCTCTATTAACCTGTGAATGATACATGCGCTCTAACCCCTTTTAGCCGCTACATCCTGCCTTAAGTACCTCATATAGTTCAACAGAGACATTTATCCACAGCTTCTGCTCTTATCTTCCACATCAGATCTCTCTCACTCTCTCCCTCTTGTTTTCTGTTCTCATCTTTTTATCTTTTCGTAGTTTCTCATTCTTGCAATAACTGTCTCATAAATAAATACACAATTTCTATTTGTTTCTCTATGAGTACAACTCTAATTTATTTGTTTGTTTTTTTATTTATATCATTTTAACGCTTTTTTTTCTGAATTCCAAATGAAGGCATTAATAAATGCCCCCAAAGGAAGGTTTGAATAAATGAATGAATAAATAATAACTAATACGTTTATCTATCTGTCTGACTGTCTGTCTGTCTGTCTGTCTCTTGTTTTTTTTTTGTTCTATTTTAATTTTCATTAAAAAAATTTTTAAAAAATTACAAAAAAATCTAAATCTAAATATAGGATCACTTTTGGGTCAATTTTGTCACCAAAACTATTGGTAAGTACATAAACATGAACACATACACAGTGATTATGGATGGGAAATATATGAAATATTAATTGACAGTTTTTGTAACAAAAAATGAATAAAAAATAAAAAATCAATCAGTCAGTCAATCAATCAATTATTTTTCAATCAATCAATCTTTTTTTTTTTTTTTTGTTATTTTTGTAATTTTCATTTTCATTTAAAAAAAAGAAAAAAGAAAAAAGATTTAAATGTAGGATCACATTGGGGTTAATTTTGTCACCAAAACTATTGGTAAGTACATTCACAATGAACACACACACACACAGAGAGAGAGAGAGAGAGAGAGAGAGAGAGAGAGAGTAGGGATGGGAAATATATGAAATAGTAATTGACAATATTTGTAACCAAAATAATAATAATAATAAAATAAATAAATAAATCCATGAGTCATAACTGTTAATTTTGCCATGTTTAAATAACTTTTTAATTGGCCATTAAAGTCCCTAAAGTGAAAGTGAAAGTGACGTGACATACAGCCAAGTATGGTGACCCATACTCAGAATTTGTGCTCTGCATTTAACCCATCCAAAGTGCACACACACAGCAGTGAACACACACACACCGTGAACACACACCCGGAGCAGTGGGCAGCCATTTATGCTGCGGCGCCCGGGGAGCAGTTGGGGGTTCGATGCCTTGCTCAAGGGCACCTCAGTCGTGGTATTGAGGTGGAGAGAGAGCTGTACTTTCACTCCCCCCACCTTCAATTCCTGCCAGCCCGAGACTCGAACTCGCAACCTTTGGATTACGAGTCCGACTCTCTAACCATTAGGCCACGACTTCCCCCTAAAGACTGTCCCCCTAAAGACTGTCCCCCTAAAGACTGTCCCCCTAAAGACTGTCCCCCTAAAGGGACAGTTCCCCCTAAAGACTGTCATTAAACGGGTTTCACAATCATTCCTTGTTTTTAAAGTCGGTGTGGTTTGTTCATTTCTGTGAATCAGTTCATATTGTCCATTTCATTGACTACATTTGTTTACATTGTTGTGCTAAAGCATGTGTGGCATTTTCTATGTATTCAAATCTTAAATATAATATATTGGTAAATACTGCTGTGTAATGTAATCTATTTTTACATTGTGAAAAATTCTGAAGTATTTATTTATTTGTTTGTTTGTTTGTTTGGTTGGTTGGTTGTCTGTTTGTTTATTGCATATTACATTTAATAAGTCCTCTTTAATTAATCATCAACAGAAATGATCACTATTGAAAAATAATATTGCCCAGCCCTAACAGTGAGCATGTTGTGTGCATGTCTGGAATCAGTGGTGTTTTTGGAGTCTTCTGGGACATGGCAGTCTTGCGTTCAGCTGTCTATAGTTGCTAAGGAGCCAAGGAGCACAAATGGACACAAAGAGAGTGGACAGGCTATCTGGACTGATGGTTTGATAATTGTGTTTATAGAGTTGGCAAGCTGAACTTGACCAAGTGTCCAAGCTCAAATGGAGGTAAAGTCCATCCAGGCAGAGACAGCAGCTGTCCCTCATCCACAGCCTGTTTAAATGAAGTGATGAAGCCATCAGTGGCTCGCAGACGCCGTTCTGAGCAATCGCAAGCTGCCATTGTGTTACAGCAAGAGGGTAGTGCCAATTAGGGCTGAATGTTTAATTGCATTTGCGATAATATCGCAATATGAGAAAACACGAATTTTCAACCGCAGAGGTTGCGATTACATTCTGTCACGTGACACGCGAGAGTAAAGTGGTGTGTTCGACTTGAAGACCGATCGATGTATGGCATCAAAGTATGGCGAGAGAAAGCACAAGGAGACGTCCACCGCTCTCTTATAGCTCTCGCAGTACTTTGACACACACCGATAGGTCTAGCAGCGCTGCTTCAAGTCAAACACATCTAAGCAGTCTTCAGAGAAAGTATCAAGTTGGCATGCTTTGACAGTGTTACCAAATCCGCAGTTTGCCTCCAACAACGTGATATTTAGCTCCTGAAATGCGAATCTTACCAGGGGAACCCCTCCAAAAAAACGTGTATTTTACCCCCCGGAATGCGAATATATATATATGTATGTTTGTTTGTTTGTACTTGTGGACCCCCCTCGAAACACAATTGGGCTAGTTTTGAGTAGCAATTGGGCAGTATCATGGACAAAGCCGAAGAAGAAGCGTCTCATTGGAGAAGCGGCAAGTAAATATCAAATCATTGCGTTAAATCTTTATTTAAAACTACAAAAAGGGGACAACAACAGAACAGGAGAAGATGGCATTCTTTCAATCTCCACAAGGACGCGTACCACGGCAGATCAACATTGTTTGTCGCGGACAACTACTGATGTAATGCTGTAGTATAATAAATAAGACACTTGTTCTTTGCTTTGTTTTATTTTAAATAACAAGGTGTAATATTAAACTATATTACAGTGCTCATAAACGCTCACAAAACTCAAGTGAGGGAGGGGTTCTAGCAGACCAATCACAGCGCTTGCGGTCCGCGTAGAATTGACGTGCTGTTACGGCGCAGGCCTGTGCGTCTCTGCGTAGGCTACGGCGTAGGATCGACGCAGAAGTATAAATTGGGCTTTAGTGGTTGTAATACATCAGCAGATTCAGCACATTCATGATAGAAAAGCGGCGCTTTCCAACTTCAGTAACATGTTATGGTATTACAGCTGTGAAATTACAAACAAAAAAGTAGTTCATGATACAGTGCTTCATCGTCTTAGAATGGCTTGGTTCATTTACTGTGAATCGAGCCGTTCTGAGACACTGATAATATGCTGAATGTGTGGACATGAACACAGAGCCAAGCTTCATTCTAAAACCAGCAGTGTTGTTGTTTTTTGTTTGTTTTTTGCCAGCAGCCCATCAAAATAAAAGTTTGATGCTTTACCATTTGAAAATGAAGAAATTTAGAAATTATATTTATTTTACAGTATTACATGGTTTCATATTTTATTTAATATTTGGTCCCACTTTATATTAAGTGGCCTTAACTACTATGTACTTACATTTAAATTAATCATTTGCTATAATGCACGTATTGTGTCATACATGCTTTTACATTGTACTTATATTTTTAAAAATACCTATATGTACTTACATCTGTAATTAATTTCTGTAGTTACATTTATAATTACACTGTTGACCCATCCCTTACACCTTAACCCATCCTTAAACCTACCCATACCACCAAACCTGTCCCTAACCTTACCCGTATCCCACCTCAATAGCAGCAGAAGTGTTTTGCAATACAGTAAAAACACAATAGTACATTGTACTTTTTTTTTGATGTAAGTACATAGTAGTTAAGGCCACCTAATATAAAGTGTAACCTAATATTTTATTTAGTAATATGACAATAATTCCAGTATTATAATCAGTAAATTACAATTATTATTATTATTTTATAGTCACGTTGAATTGGTCAAAAACAGTGGGAGTGTGGCCTATGAAAACTTAAGTGGAAGATAGCTATTCGAGTAATCTGGTGAAAATTCCTGTATTTTTTTCATATTAAAATATTAATTGCAGGAAATAAAATCATGATGTTAGTATAAATTATGAATGTATTAAAAAAAAAATTCTTTCTTTCTTTTTCTTTCTCTCTCTTTCTTTCTTTCTTTCTTTCTTTCTTTCTTATTCATTCATCCCCACATTGTGCAGCCCTAACTTTTACTATGTAATGTATTGTCATGATGTCATTATCCTGCTGCTCCAGACTGATTATTAACATGGTATTTTCAGCTGATTTCTTGGATGAGAGGAAATGTAAAAGTTTGTAGCCTGAAATATGTAGAATTTTCATTTTACATTAAACTTTAGTGCCTTAAGCCTATCAGCAGCACCTAGAAGGATTTAAGTGCTCTGTCTGTTGTGGATAAATTATTGAACATAGATATTTCATACTTTTAGGTGACCAAAATTGGAGGAAGGTCTTTCTTAACTGTTTCATATTGATTTAAATTCAAAGCATAAAGTCCATTGTTCATTCTGCATTCTTATTAAATGCTGAATCATTTATATAAGTAGTTGTGGCAATAAATCAATGCTAACAGCATTTACTTAACAGCATTTCTATTGACCCACATGAATCAAGTTATTATTATAAGTTTGAACCTTAACCAGCAAATATAAATGGATTAATAACTCTGTTTTTCTTCTCCAGCTCAGTCCTTCAAAGAGTTTTCCCAGTTGCTGAACACCATGGAAGAGGAGAGAAGGCGGCTGGTAAGTACTTTTTTGGGTTCTGATACCATAGAAATACATTGTTTTCCCCGCTGTAAGGTAATATGTAATGTAATGGAAACAAGGTCAATTTAGCTCAAAGGGAATCATTTATGATTTTACAGGGAATTTGAACAGAATCACTGTTTCACAGCTGATCACTGATTCGGCAGCGATTCACTGAACGAGCCGTATAACATCAACTCTGCACTGGATATTAAAATCCAAAATATAGTGAAAACACTATTAATAAGCACAGTAACAAGATCGGCAGATTAAGACATTAACTTGTAAGCACAAAACACAAGATACTTTTCTTTTCAATATAAATAAGACTTTATTTATATAAACCTAAGACATAAACTAATCTAACACATGAACACACGCATTCACACATTCATACAAGTTGCAGAAAGTGAGGAAAGGATGAGTTTAAGAGAATGAAAATGTGAAATCCCAAGTTTATAGAAATATGTGCAATTGCATAGACCTGAACAGCCATCAATCACTTAATTAACCCTCATATTGATTTTTCTCAATGAGGCTAAAATTTGTATTAAATGCACCAGCTCAGCAAAAATATGGAAGTTACTTGCTTGCGTTGCCTCTGTGTTAAGGGATTCCCTTTTGTCGTCGTTGTCGTTGCAGGAAGGGGGTTCCCCAAGGTTGCTGATTGGCTGACAGTTCAGTGGTCATTTGTAGTGATGTCTTGGGTAGCCAATTGTTGGGCGTTGGCTGAAGATGGTTTCAGAGTCCGTTGCTAGTTGAAGTTTGGTGCAGTCGGAGCTGCACTTTGCGGCAAACGTAACTTTTGAACACGAAACTCAACAGAAAGAAAAGAAACTAAAGTTAAAGAATAAAATGAGGTAACGAGACTAGGTGGTTTTTCTTCTCATCGTGGTGTTAAGTAGCAGCTGGCATGTAGGCCAGAGCACACTCAAAGAGAGAGTCAAAACGCAGTGGCAAAAGCAAACAGAGAAGAGCAAAAAGAAGAAGAGGAAGATTTGATGGTGTCCTGAGTTTTTAAAATCAGCTTCTGGACCCGTCCCAATGGGTGTCTTGACCAATTAGATATGATCTTAGCTCTTTTCTCCTCCCAATCCATAAATCATGTATCAGTCACATGGTCTGAATTTTACACGCTCTTGTAGAATATAATTTTGGACATGATTTCTATAACAAGACTATGATACATTTGACAAAGAATTGATTGGAAAAAACGTTTAAAGCATGATTTTTCAAACTCATACATACCAAACACGAATATAAATCCTTAAAGTCATTCAATAGTTATTAAAAAGACATACATAATATGTTATTAAAACATGATAGTCTAATGTGTGGGTTACATACATAATATGGAGTTATGCATAGAAATCATTAGTTGCTCATAAGTCCTTTTAAGAGGATTTTTGGTACATATGGAAAAGACAGTCTCTGTGAAGTTCTGTGTAGGACATAGGGATTTGTTCTGTGAACAAAGGAATTTCAGTCTGGTTTGTGTCTTCTATGTGTGGGGGAAAAGTCAATCTAAGGAAGCTCATGATTTCTCTTGTGGAACACACGTGATCTCTTTGACCATCAGTCTTGATTACTTGCCCCAAATTTGACAATCTCCTTCCTGCATTGGACTTATCAATAAGTATTCTTCTGTCTTAATGTTGCAAGCTGTTCTGAAAGAGGCTTGTTGGTTAGGCTTTCTTCAGAAGAGCTGGAGCTAGGGATCTAATTTATGATGTCCTGTTGCCTTGGGGCCTCTCTGGAATTTCGGCTCCTCATGTTTTGATGTTCTGATCGAATCTTAAATTTTTCTGATTCATTCTGATCCTACACCGCCATCATTGCTTTCTTGGGTATCAGGTACTGTACCATTGAAATTCTATGTTCACGCATTGCCTTGGCATCAAATCTACCAAGCACCAGGTTTTGCCATTATACCATACCAGTGTCAATTTCGTCAACGAAGACGACGACGAAAAATATTCGTTAACGAACCTTTTTTCTGTGACTAAGACGAGACGTTGACGAGCTAAAAATAATATCTGATGATAAAAACTATGACGAAATTTATGCCGCGTCTTGGTTAACGAGACGAGACGGGACTAAAATGTTATTTGAGGACTACTGGACATTCAAAATACAGGCTAAGTTAACTGTCTTGTCTTTCAAAATGTGCATCCCTATCATTGGATTACAATCAGATGAGGGGCGTTCGTATATCTAGTCTCAGTATGGCAGCCGCGGACGGATTGGCTACCAAAACACGAACTAGCGATCTGAAACAATGGCCTCAGCACCTGAAGGGTTAGCCATAGGGTGACCAGACCGTCCCGTTTTTCCCGGGAGTCACAATTCGTTGTTCATTAACTTCAAGTTAGTGAAGGCGGGATACGTGGAATCGCGCTGATAGAAGCGCGCTCTCTCGCGCGCGCACGCTCCACTTCTTCAGTTCTCATACAGCGCGCGATCAGTTCTCGGTACTCGGTACTCAAATACATACACAGCAGTCCAAATGTCTATTGTGTACTAGAATATCTCAAGTAAATACAGTCGGATATGGCTTAAGTGAACGTAAACAGGTGGGTGAAAACTGAATGTGTGTCAGTATTACATGCATCCGTTTTAAATGGACAGCATTCCTATTAAATACCTATATGTCATTAATGTTAACCAACGAAAAATATTAAATAAATGTATACTTGTCATGGTGACAATACTGACAATACTACTGTATCTGAAAAATGAGTTTAATTTGTATATCTACCAAAAAATTAATATTTATTCCAGTTTTTCCAGATTCAATCCTTGATTCAAATTTCTCATAAGCTTAATTGATTTAAAGAGAGATTAATTAATCACTATTTTTGTTTGAAGACTACATATAAAATGGCTACCAAAATAAATGTTGGTAACTGCAGTTTGACTAAAAGTAATGACTAAAAGTTGACAAAAATGCAATGACTTTTCGTTGACTAAAACTATGAAAGACTCAAATGACTAAAATGTGACTAAGACTATTAAGCATTTTCGTCTCATGATAAAGACTAAGACTAAATCAAAAATGCCTGCCAAAATTAACACTGTACCATACCATTATTTTGTTTCTAGTAAACATGCCCTATCCAGGAAATATACTACCATGGTATTGTTGTAAGTACTTTGGATGGTCATGATACATGAATTTGGTAATCATGCAGTACCAACATCTACAAAAAAAAAAAATAATAATAATAATACTTAGTTAAATAAAATAAGAAGTATTTGTTTGCAAAAGCCACTTGATATTTTATTAGAATTCAAAGCAAACAAAATTCCACAATTGTAACTTAAGTATTCAAATAGATTTTGAGGCCACTGTATATCAATATACCATACCATGATCATGATCATCTGATTATTAGGTACTCCACCATGGTACCACAGTGCTTTTTTTAAGGGACTATCCTTAACAAAAAATCGCTGTTGTGGTATCCTGCTACTATTGAGAGGTTCAAAGAAAGTATTGTTGTTGTTGTTTCTGTTATCAAATTAATATCCCATAATATCCTCATGATTAGCTGAGCTGATAATGAGAAAGCAAGTAAACAAACAAAGCCTGCTTTTTTCAATTCTGATTGGTAAAGCAGCAAGTCTGAGCAAGAATGAATCTCTCAGATAAATAATGTTTAATCAACCTGTTGGGATTTATTTTGTGGTAATGACCAGTTAACTATGCGTTATCTTGCTTTTACACGGCTACTTTACCAAATAAAAAAAATTAAAAATGCTATTTTGTAAGAAAAAAACAGACCAGTACAGGAAATCAAACAGTCAGTTATACAGCTGGTCATTATACAATAGGGATTCAACAGAATGAAGTGGCCCAAGAGCTGTGTAATTTTAATTAGTGTATTAAAGTATATATTTTTTTTAAGATTATTGTAGCATGTTTTACAAGAAAACACCACTTGAGTCACTATTTGAGTTATTTCACCTTTAGTTTAGTGTGCTACTTGCCATTTCTTTGTAATTATGTAACTAATTTCTGAGTGCAAATTGTTTCTGCAATAATTTTTCAGTGTAGTTCATGGCAAGGATCATGGTAAAACCAGCCACAGACCATAAACATGTTGCGCGCTAGACTTAGTCGTACATTGTGTCTGGTTTCAGAGCAGACGTGTCAGTGACATCCAGAAGAGACGGTATGGTTAACATGTTTGACGTGTGTGGTCATTCGTCACGACTTGCAGTGACATCCAGCGGATATCCCGTACGGTTCCAGTAATATGATGTACAGTTCTGGGAATATGAACCCTTATGCTGTAGTTTGACACCAAAGGTTCAGTATTTTGCATGAAGTCATTGATGCAGGCAGCCCTTGGGCCTTATTTTCTTCTCATTGCTTCGTTATTGTCCTTCCTGTTAAATTAAATGTTAAAACGGCAAACAGTTTGAGCAATATGCAGCCTCATTTAGACAAATGTCCTTAAAACGTAAGCACAAACATGTGAGAATAATCCAAAATGCTTAATAGCTCACTTAAATGGTGCTTTAATGATGTGTGTGATTATCACACAGTTACCAGCTGCTCATTTAAACCTTTAAACTACCTAACTAAATGGCAAGAATAATACAACAGGGATGCATGCAGTCTGTAGCAACATTCAGTTTCACACAAATACAAATGCAGGCCATCCGTTTTTAAATTAGTCGAGCTGTGCTGTAGCTCCACCTTTCATTCTATATCTTCATACCTGTGGCACGTCACTAGTGATTCTGGACTCACCGTACAGATTTGCTGTGGAGTCTCAATCAGGCCTCCAAAGGGCATTGGAAAGGACTTCCTACCTTTTGAAGATACTTTGTTTTGTCTAAATTCCACAGATGTGGTCACATTAGCCAATTTTTGTGGGCAAAAAGGTCCATCAATTCATGTGACCCACTTGAACTCTATGGAAAATCTGTGTGGGTGAACCTTTGCCCTCATG